>JAOVYX010021861.1:0-15258 GCA_035668315.1 Drosera spatulata | reverse complement strand
TTCGTTGCATACGCTTCGTACGTATATTTTTAATCCAATATATATATTTAAATCCGACAAATTTTCGGGTTATTATAACCCCAAACCCTAGCTGCTCTTCGTCGTCGCCTCGCCGCCGAATCCCCCACCACCGTTGCTTTCTCCGTCGAAGTCGCCAACCATCAGACACCTTCTTCTCCGACGACGTGGGGCAATCCCCGGCGAGACCCGATTTCGATTGGCTTCGATTTCTTCAGGCGAAGTTGCGGACATCACGATTCGCTTTTTCCGACGAGTTCTCTTGCTCCGTGCCATCGATGACGAATCATTGCTATTTGAATTTCGTTGAAGATTTAAGTGATGTGGTGCGGTGTTGTGCATCGTTGTTGGTTTGAGGCTCGGGATTGTTCTGTGCGTTCTGGATTTCGAACTTCGGTGAAATTAGGATTTTTGTATGCTGGATTGGTTTGGGATTTAGGATTCTGTGTGTGCCTAAATTGTTTGTTGTGGTATTTTGGTTGTGGTTGTTGTGGTCAGAGTTTTGGTTGTTGTGGCATGATTGAAGATTTGCGGCGGAGGTTATTGTCCAACTTAATTTTTTCCGACAGACAATCAATTTCTAATGACGTACAACTAATTTCTACTAGCATACATCATTTTTTCCTCGGTGTACAACTAAGTTTCTATTGACGTACATCAATTTTCTTCCCGACGTACAATTAATTTGTTTATGGACTATAATGATGTGCCGGCGACGATGATAACGTTTATCTCAAGAAATTATGGTTTTGAAAAATATATTTATCATAGTGTTTTTTTGGGAATGTATCAAATCAGGATCTTTGATTTATTTTTGTTTCCTTTTCTAAGTGTAAAAGGCAAATTTGGTATAAATTATATGATTATTCAAAAAATGACCTTCCAGATAAAATTTTAAAATATGATTATTCTGTGGGGCAAAAAATCTAAAACGTGCCCCTCTACATAATTCTCCCTTAAAATTAAATGCATGTGTAGAATACAACCTTTTATAATCGCAATATTTGATTGAGAATGACTAAATCCATAACAAAAAAAAAAAAACAACTAATTTTAAAACATTCATATTTTAGAATGCAAAATAAATTTACAAAAAAAATTATTCTGAAATTATTCATTTTTATTCTGGATTTATCCCTATCCTATTTGATTTACCTTGTAAAAAAATTCCTCATATATGATTTTCGAATTTGACTAACCAAACTTAACTCTGGCTAGACATAAGTTTAGCAAGCAAAAATACTTATGTGTGCACACGTTGTTCGATTTGTTAATGAACAAATAAGATTAAAAAATCCAATTCAACATCGAAAATGAACCTTTTATTTATACTTGATGTTCAAATCTCACAATCTAATCACACAAATCTAACCTTAAGGGTGTTAATCGGGTTGGTTTGAGATAATCGGTTTGTTTTTTTATCGATTCGGTTTTTCCAATCCAAAACTAAAACCGAATTGATTAATTAATCGGTTTGAAAATCAAAATCAAACCGTTTATTAATCGGTTTGATTTTTAAATGATTTTGTTTATACGATTTTTTAGCGGTTTACACGGTTTCGTCTTAAATATTTTATGATTCTAACTATATATATCGATCATTAAAATAATTTTATAATTTTTATCCATTATCAAAAAAAAACTTTATAATTTTTATCACACATGTTTTCAAAAATAAATTAGATATATCAACTTAAAAAAAACAACATAAATTATACTAAAATATATGAACAAATGTTTTTCTAACTAACTAATTAAAAAATATTCGACCAAAAAAATAAAAAAATATGATTGAAGGTTTTTGTTTACATTATTAACAAAAAAATAAATAAAGACAATATCCACAATACTCATGGTATTATGTTATCATAGATTTAAAATAATGTTATGCGTTTGATACTTAAATTAAACAACCTTATGTAAAATAATTACGATAATTGATTTTTAAAGATTCGATAATCGATTATAAACGATTCGATTAATCGATTTATCATCGATTTTTCGATTCGATCTCTGTTTTAACAACCTTCTTGGATCTTCAATTTTACACAATCTATTGTCAACATAGATTATTTCTCCAATTTTATTAATTTTTTTATTTTTTAAATATTAATTATCTTATTAAATTCTTCCACGAAGCAACCAGTCTGACAAAAACGACCGATCATAATATCCCGCTCGTAACCCAATAAAACAACACTACTAGATCCGATCTGAGTACGAAAATGGTGGCCACCACCTCCTTCACCAACCACCATTTCTTCCCCTTTATATCTCCTCATCGCCTTCCCCTCTCCTCCTCTCATCGCCTTCCCCTCTCCTCCTCTCATCTTCACTCCCTCGCCCATTTCTCTCCACTCCTCAAATCACCCCTCTCACCCCTCACAATCCCAATCCCTTCTCCTCCCCTTTGTGCAATGGATCCAGTCTCATTATGGGGCAACGAACCCTTATCCGCAATCGACCCCGAAATCCACGACCTAATCGAGCTCGAGAAACGCCGACAATCCCACGGCATCGAGCTCATCGCCTCCGAAAACTTCACCTCGTTCGCCGTCATCCAAGCCCTCGGCTCCGCCCTCACCAACAAGTACTCCGAAGGGATCCCCGGTAACCGGTACTACGGCGGCAACGATTACATCGACAAGATCGAAAACATCACTCGACAACGCGCCCTGGACTGTTATAGGCTGGATGCGAGGAAATGGGGAGTCAATGTGCAGCCGTATTCGGGGAGTCCGGCGAATTTTGCCGCGTATACGGCGGTGTTGCAGCCGCACGATAGGATCATGGGGCTTGATTTGCCGTCTGGAGGGCACTTGACGCACGGGTATTATACGGCGGGTGGGAAGAAGATTTCGGCGACGTCGATTTATTTCGAGAGTTTGCCGTATAAGGTGGATCCGAAGACGGGGTGGATTGATTATGAGAAATTGGAGGAGAAGGCGTTGGATTTCAGGCCGAAATTGATTATCTGTGGCGGGAGCGCGTACCCGAGAGATTGGGATTATAAGAGGTTTAGGAGCGTGGCGGATAAGTGTGGCGCGTTGTTGTTGTGTGATATGGCTCATATTAGTGGTCTTGTGGCCGCTCAGGTGAGACGGATCGGTGATTTATGATTGGATCTGTGTGATTTGTATGTTGTTTTGTTGATTTCAGGTGGTGGTTTGTTGAGTTTTGTGAATGTGGGTGGTGTAGTGGTTCTGTTTGGGTGGGATCTAGTGATGAATAATGGGTGCAAGATTGTAGAAATGTTTTTTATGATTAGATCTGTGGGATTCCTGATCGTAAGTGATCATTTTGTTGATCTCATGGGGGCATGATGCGAACTTCTTAAATAAATGCTTGCATTTGGAAAATAGGTTAATATCACGTGGGAATGGATTCTAATCTGGACAATCAGTAAAATTGATCCGTGAATTTGTGAAAGTGTGCCTTGTAGTGTTTCTGTTTGAACTTTGAATCGATCTGGTGCTGGACAGTGGGTACTTGCTTGTAGACTTATTTTTGATAGTTAGATCTGTTTGATTTGAGATTTGTCATTATTTTGTGGATTTCGGGATGGGATTTACAATGTAGGTTACGTATTACGTGATGCCTTGCAGTTGTGAATATGGAAATGTCACTTGGGTTGAGTGTTGGTTTGTTTAAATTGAATCTAGCGGTGGGCAACAGAGCCTTCGATGACCATTACCGTAGTTTCATAAAATCTAGTTCTTATCTTGGGGTGATTGGTTGATGATTTACTTACCCAGATTTGTATTGTTTAGGGATCTGGTTTGATGCAGGATTGAGCTTTTGACTATAAGCATTATTAAATTATTAACAAAAGGTCACTATCAGGTTGATTGCTTTACTTGAATTTGGAAGATTAGTTGCTCGGCAATCCTAGATGTCGTTTTTCTGTTTGTGAAATTTTACTTTTTTGGGAAAGTGGGAAATGACGCCAATCAGTATTTATTAAATCAATTGAAACGAGTTGGTGATTTTTTAATGACAAGTTAGGGATGATATGAAGTCATTCGTTGGTTTCTATTTCTTTGATCATATCTTTTATTAGTGATGATAAGTACTCTTAAACTCCCACTGGGTTGCAATTAATTTGTTATATTTGATGTCTGGTAAGATCTATTATCAAAAGAGTCTGCAGGATTTGAAGCTCATGGATCTATGCTTTGTATCAGCTTGGAATGCCTCTCGTGTGAATTGTCTTGGGATCAAATGAATTGAGTTCCTGCTATTGTAATCTATAATATATCGTGTTACCAGAAATACACTTTCATTAATCACCAAATTTATCTTCGATGGGTCGTTGAAAATTTCTGTGGTTATACTAGCAGCAAAATTCTTGCTCTTTTCTGTAAATTCTAATGGGGTATGTTTTCTGCGTGCAGGAAGCTGCGAGCCCTTTTGAATACTGTGACATTGTCACTACGACTACTCACAAGAGTCTCAGGGGTCCTCGTTCTGGCATGATCTTCTACAGGAAGGGACCTAAGCCACCGAAGAAAGGTCAGCCCGAAGATGCCGAATATGACTTTGAAGATCGCATCAACTTTGCTGTTTTCCCTTCGCTTCAGGGCGGCCCTCACAACCATCAGATTGCTGCCTTGGCTGTTGCTCTGAAGCAGGCTATGGAGCCTGGCTTCAAGGAATATGCTAAGCAAATCAGGGCCAATGCAGTCACCATTGGGAACTATCTGATTAGCAAGGGATACAGCCTTGTGACCAATGGGACTGAGAACCATCTTGTTCTCTGGGATCTCCGCCCTCTCGGACTGACAGGTTCTGACAAAATGACCGACTCTTATATTCATGTCTATTCGTATGTTTCCTTCTTAATCACTTTGTTTTCTGTAATGCCAAGAAAAATAATCATGTTTTGTTCGCAGGAAACAAGGTTGAAAAGCTGTGTGATCTTTGCAGCATTACTATCAACAAGAATGCAGTTTTCGGCGACAGCAGCGCTCTGTCTCCTGGTGGTGTGAGAATTGGTATGCGCTCTTCCTGTCATGAATGCCGCTCATGTCTCACATTATGATTCATCAGATTCATGTGATTAGCATTCAATATTTCCTTTTTCGTATTTTTTCCATATCTTTGTGCCTGATGATTTATTATTACACCTTGGGTTTCCTGCTTGTACTTCTTCATGGGAACTTCTACTTTTTGTATAGTTTCTGTTTCTTATGTTGAACATGTTGACGGAGTAATGCCACCTAACTTATTGTAGTTCATGGAATTCATGGTCCAATATCATTGGAAAACTTGAAAAACAAGACGAACAAAGCCATGTGATAATTGACAGTATATTGATTCACTGTCATCGCCACCAACCACACCTTTTGAAATTAATTGCGTATGCGTGTATTTTAATGTGGAGCCACTTCTCCATCTCACTTGTCTTTCCTATAGCTGTTATTCTGATGATAGTGGCCTGCCCATTTTCCTGGAGTTGGCTTTGACACAGTTAATGGACTATCTTGAGTCGATAGTCAATGTTAGGGAGCTACTCTTGTTTTACCAAGTTCTACGGACAGTTCCAATTTTTTATACATCAATAACTTATGGTTCAGCAGTGTTTCTTCCCCTTTTAAAATTCACGGATCGTGAATATGAGAAGCGAGTATGAGTAGAGGTCATGATTTCGTATATTATAACCACCAATATGATTGAACTTGACGTTAGGCGGTGAGTGCATTGTCCTTATTTTAGACAAAAAAAATATTGTTGTCTTCTTGATATAGCCCAGACTAATGTTATCATGGATTACAGGTACTCCTGCTATGACCTCTCGGGGTTTGGTCGAGAAGGATTTCGAGCAGATAGGCGAGTTCCTCCACAGGGCGGTGACAATCACTTTGAAGATCCAGAAGGAGCATGGGAAGCTGATGAAGGACTTCAACAAAGGTTTGGTGAATAACAAGGACATCGAAGAGCTCAAGGCTGATGTCGAGAAATTCTCTGCCTCATTCGGCATGCCTGGGTTCTCGACTTCCGAGATGAAGTACAAGGATTAGAATCGCTTTGCCCCCCGTTTTCTCAGTTTTCTGAATCAAATGGGATTTAGTTTATCCCTATTTCAAGTTAGCTCGTTCGGGTAGCTTGAGTCCCATAAAAGGAGTGTGATGTCTGGTCTGTTTCCTGTGTTTTACTTGCAAGCTAAGATTTTCTGTTATTTGCTTTAGAAAATAAGAGAGGGATGAATGTGATTCCAGTTGCTGTTCTCCTGTTAATGAAGATTTTCGTTGTTCTATTGCTCTCTTTTCCTACCTGTAGAAATGTAGCAGGAAAATGTGCTGTCTGTCTGTCGAACCGTTTATTTCTAGTCTTTTTGCGATTGGTAATCTCTCTTCAATTCTTCCTTCACATCTGAGTATTCAACTTTTGCCTTGAGGTGTCGTCAAAGTATATAATGAATTTATGATCAAGAAAGCTTTCACATTGTGTTTCCTTTGACTCATGGTATCGGTTTGTAAAGAAGGTCAAGACTATGAAGACCAGGTATTTAGAATGTGACCCTCTTGATATCGAATATTGGTGCCTCACAATGTACGCTTAGACTGTGTTCATGTTAGGTTGTGCTCACATACCCGAACAAATTAGGGATGATTGAACAGTTTGATTATGGCAGTCATGCTGAATGCTTGCAGGTGTATATTCGAACTTGAGTTTAGAGTGCAAATAACCAATACAGGATGTTTCAGCTAAACACCCCTTGTTGCTGAACCGGCTAAGTTAAAAGTAACTATAGCGACTCATCGAGGGCATAACAACTGCTGTCCAGACAGGCGATGTTTCTAAAGTGATTAAATTGTGGTTGATTACGCATGATAACATGGAGATGAAGTTCGTGGTTGACATGTTACAGGGACAATTTCAGATGCACATGATAAAAAACTCTGCCGACAGTGAGGCGGGAGGTCATGTCCATTTCAGGGTAAGGGCAATGCCATGCTATGCAAACAAGCATGCATAGACTCAAAAGTACTGATCGTCGTGGTAGGCTGGTAGCACCACCCATTGACAAGAATCATGGAAGTAGATAAATCTTCTCACTATCAAAGCAACTGATTGCAAAGACAAGAAGCAACATAAAGGACAAGGATATCATTTACCACAAAAGCAGAATATTGGTGTTTGATTCAAATTGACAAGAAAAACACAAATAGCTTCACAGAAGCAATGAAGTTGGTCATTCACTAATCAAATAGTGCAATTATTTAGCACGCTTCTAATTCAAATTGCTGTATGCTTCGGCCTATAACGGCAGCACATCCACAACATTGGCTACTCCACGCCTCAATCCACCCTGCAGAGTTCCATTTGAACAAAATGATCAGCAAGCAGTCTCAGTTCATCTTTGCATAGGTATGAGCAACACCTCCGACGAAATTCTACACAAATTATTATGCTAACACTGGAAGCCAAAGCGAGGCAGACAAATAAGTAGCATATGGCACAGAATGAATGACTGCAACTTAGAAGCCTGAGGCTGCGACACAACAGGAGAATTATTGATTAGGAGGACGAATTCTGTCTAAAGAATCTAGAGCTCATCGAGAAATCTGGTATTTGCTTGATCCGCATAATGGGGCTCAAGATTATGTACAAGATCGCATGCTTCTTAGCTAAAAAGTTGTAACTTGTAAGATGGATGTGGTTTTCAAGAGTTCATGCAGGATTTACATAATTTTCAAAATAGGAGGGTAATTAATGGTGCATACATTACCCAAAAGAAAAGACCAGTATGACTTTTTCCAATTCCCAAATACATATTTACAAGGGCGATACTTCGTGAATTGTATTGTAACGGCACCAAATAGCATTTGCAATTTTGTGTCACAGGATGCAACAACTTCTTTATTGTTTCTCTAAATGCTCGGAAGAAGGGAATTAGAGGCGCAATAAGCAAAAGCTAGAACAGGTAGAAAAGGAGTGCTAGCTGTGTTGGATTAATTCATTTGAACAAATAGCTATTTCACGGCATCTACCAAAAGCTTAAGAGAGTAAAAGGATTAACTGAGCTCCTACTCCGACCAACGGAAACACCCAGACTAATTCTGAATCATAATAAATGGGACATTGCGTGTGCTTATAGTTCAATGAGGTTCGATCATAGACTAATAAAATAAAGCAGGTTCATTGGCATATAAGGACTCAATAGAAAAAGTTCTAAAGATGATGAAGTGCTTCAAGGTGAAGAAACAATATTCTCTAAAGCACATAAAAGGTTTTAAAAGAATGTCATGGAACAAGTACTCGTTCAGGACTGCAAAATTAAACCATTGAACCTTCCATCGGGAAGAAACTTTAAAAGGGCAACAGGTTTAGGCAACCAAGACTTACACTTGGAAAACAAAGAACATATGCCGGGAAAATAAGAGTACAACCAACATTACAGGAACAATATCTATGGCCTATGGTACGGGCATGTGACAATGCTGACAAAGGAACTATGATTGCAATGGGCATTTCCTGCCTCCACGATAGATGAAAAATCTCGAGAAAGGCATATACCTAAAATAAAAAATATACCAAGGAACCAAAAGGATCTAAAAAATAATGACTTGGAACCATCAAATGCTAAACTAATGCAAAATGATCAGATACAGCTGCATTGCATCTCTATCACATTCATCAAAAGCACCTGTCCATCATGATTCCCGCATAATATCCACAAGAGAATGCAATAAAATTCTCCTCTTAGTACGACTCCATGTCGTATTGGGATCTAGGACTTCAAAGAAAATCATGTTTTAGAAACACTCCCAATAAAGTACGTCAGTGACATAACGTATGGTTCTTTTCCTTTCGACGAGGTTTATAACTTCATCAATCAACACAACTTGATCTTAATCATCCTCCCTAATCCACACAGTCAATCTCCACCAATTGTCCTCAATCCATCAAAAGACCAAATCGAAGAGAAACCCACATTGGAGTCTTGAGAAATCTTGCACCTTTCCTTTCATAGTCACTCAGCTCGAGGAGTGAAGTCCATGTTTCTACGAGGTATCATAAGGCAGATCCACACAAATTTGCACCAATTGCCATACGAACTACATATCCCCTACATTGGAATCTTGCAACTCTCAGCAGCTATATACAGTTCATGATCCTCCTATTTTCAATTGAATTTCGCAGTTAAAGCCCATATATCTACACAAACCAATCCCAAAACAAGAATCCGACAACCAAAAAAGGCAAAACCAAAGCACAGTAAATCACCAGATCACCCACACAAGTAGTCAGTCAATCAGTTGTGAATCGCAGCGGCCTGCTCGACGAGCTTCTTGTCCCTCCTGTCCATGGCCACATCCCACACATCATTCCCAATATGCTTCGGCTACAAAACCACAACCACAAACAATTCTACTCTCAATCACAACCAATTCCGAATCGAATCATCGAAACATCACCGAATTGGAATGGATCTGATTAGGGTTAGGGTTAGTTGAAGGATTGATTGAGGGGATTACCCGGCCATGGACGCCCTTGTGGATGTAATACTGAATGTTGCCAGCGACGCATAGCATTCCGGCGATGATTCCCAGCGGCAGCGCTGCTTCCAGCCACACCAACGCCATTGATGGATTCCGCGGATTGCCTGTTCTGTTCTGTGTTGACAAAGTTGGGTTTTCTCTTGACAGCAGTGACCACAATTTAGGACTGACGGATTATATGTTTTGAGAAACAGTGATCTAAGTGATAAAATAAGGATGGAGATTGAAATAACCATGGAGTAGTAACATAGATAACAAGTTGAGATTAGAATAACATAGATAATATGTTGAGAGTAGATTAAAAATATAATATCATATTTTAATCTAATCATATATTGATATCATTTTAATTTTAATTATTATTTAAATTATTTGACACAGGTATCATAAGACACATTTTTTTATCGTTTTAACTAACTTGGACACAGAAAGAGAGTCGGATTGAGTTTTATAATCTCATGTTTGATATTGAAATATTTGATAGAATTATGCTATTGGTAATAATATATGCCATATCAAAAAACAAATATTAAAAAATAAACTCTTTCATCAAATATTTTTTTTCATCCATAAAACTCAAATTCCTTAAGAAAATCAAAATCCCAGCCACTTGAACCACTACTTGGTTGTTCCACACAATTATAGCTCTTGACGCTCGTTTATCAGAACAAAGCTGATCACCCCTGGGAAATGTGAAGGCAAATGCACCTCCAGTTGGATTGGAGATATATCACATACTTTATGCCGATGAGTAGAGCTGAGAAACCGAGTCTGGATAATCAGTGATATATTCTGATAAATGAATGATACCAACCCTCATCATCTTACTTCTCTATCTTACATTTCATGTAAAATTAAAGGGTATTTATGTTACAAAACAAAATCGCGGTGCCCAGGAACCTCACCTAAGTTCGTTTATCTTAATTAGCAACAGCGCCACGAAGACCATTGATCAAAACCATTCCCAAAAAGCTTCATAATCTTCCCTCCCCTTTCCTCCAAATCAGAAACAAGCAACCCTGGAGTGCTATTGCGACCAATGCTTGAAACATGCATGGCCATGGCGAGCAAACTTCAATGGCCTCATCCTCTGTGATCCATACCAGGAAGGCGAAAACTGCTCCCATGTGAGATCAGCACTCAAAAGGGCAGGATCATATACTCTTAGAAACTAAGAAGACAGACTCAGTTGCTAAGAAAACACCTGAGCCTCAGTTTCAACCCTGCCGAGATCTTGACACTAACTGGCATGGACCTGTTAAACACAACTGTTGAACGACTCCTGCAAACAGTGAGCTTTAGAAGAGGGAAACTTTAAGTCACCCAAGTCCTTTGGCTCCGAGCTCAACATCGACAATCCTGTTTGCATTCAGAGATCCGTCTGCGACTATAAGCAAGTCCAAGGCTTGGTTGAAGGTCAAAACATGTGAATGGGAGTACTCCTGTTGAGAGCCCTCCAGCTTGAAAGACAGATCAGAACGGAATAACGTACGGAAGAGCAACAATATCAGCAGACTCTATTCTCACAGCTTCAGCCCAAACTTGAGGTGTCTCCTGATCCCCAGGATTTACCGTCTTCATGTTTCCAGATCGGGAACTGCTGCTAAAGAGCCAGTCCTGGTCATTGTCCTCGGACAATTCAGCCGGCTTAGGCACTGTCAGGACCTGGCTCAGATGCTTGGCATCGGGATGTTCAGGCTTTTTAGAAACCTCAGCCTTCTGATGTTCAAACAGGGTTGTTGGGGAAGGCCGTCTCACAGAATGAACCTCTGTTCTCTGAATAGCAGAGACAATAGGCGGGGA
Organism: Drosera spatulata; assembly: GCA_035668315.1. Classification (NCBI taxonomy): domain Eukaryota; kingdom Viridiplantae; phylum Streptophyta; class Magnoliopsida; order Caryophyllales; family Droseraceae; genus Drosera; species Drosera spatulata. The sequence goes on along the minus strand of JAOVYX010021861.1, from coordinate 3,931 downwards.
AAGCATCCCCACAGGATTTGCCTCAGTTTTTTGATCCGCAAAGGGACTCGCAGGGGAAGGCCGTCTCAAATGCTGAGCCGCCGTCTTCTGATCTGCATAAACAGTGGCCGGGGAAGGCATTCTTAATTGCCTAGCCTCCGCCTTGTGATCAGCAATGGAATTCGCTGGAGAAGGTCGTCTCAACTGCTGAGCCTCTGCCTTAGGATCTGCATAAGCTTTTGCAGGGGAAGGCATTCTCAATCGCGGAGCCTCCGCATTATGATCAACATAAGCAGTTGCTGGTGAAGACATCCTCAAACCCTGAGCTGCTTTATTCTGATCAGGGTAGGCAGTAGCCAGGGAAGGTCTTCTCAGAAGTCGAACATCAATGGTACCGTTCAACTTGCGCTCTTTGATCTCAGCCTTGACATGGTTAGGTGCCTGTGCATCTGGCAAAAAGGTGCTGGAAGCATGGAAAACTTCCGAGCCTCCTTCAGCTTTAACATGGTTGGGTGCCTGATGAGAAGCAAAAGAATTGGACGACCAGGAAGGCTCCACGTTTCTCCCGTTCTGAACCAATGGATGAGAAAACGAGGTTCTTGCCTTCTTATTAGACCCAACATTGTCCTCTGTTGAGATAAAAACCCAAACAGCATCAGCAGCAGCATAATGTTACTACCAAGATGCACATCATATAGTTGAACAAAACAAATGATAAGGACTAACGTCCGGAACCAATGACGTTACTATACCACTAATTTTCCATACTAGAGAAATCACAAAGCATTCAACAAGAGCAATATCTGCAGTTGCGAATTCGGAGAAGGAGCTCACCAAGAACTACTTTTGCAGGTTCAACTTCCTTCCGTTTCCGCAGACCTTCGTCTACAGAAGCTATCTTGCTGCTTTCACGTGGAATGTTTAGGGGACTAGAGCGAACACCTAAAAGATCGCTCATCTTGACTTCTTTTACTCTCAACTGTGCAATTGAACTATTGCCACCATCGTCGATCCTTGACTTCCCTAAGGGGCTTTTGCTGGTTTCTTTCACCCTCGGCAGCTCCATGGGATGCTTGCTGACATCTTTCATCCTTGACTGCTCCACAGGGCTCATGCCGCTTTCCTTACTCCTCGATGACTGCTCTCTAAGTTTTTCTTCTTTCTTCCTCGCTTTCTCCTCCTTTTTCTTCTCCTTTTCCAGGTCTTTATCCTTCTTGCTTGACCTGTCTTTGTCCCTTTCCTTCCGTTTCTCCGATTTTCTATCCTTCGCAGCATTCTTTCCCACCTTGTCCTGCCCCTCGATTCTAAAATCAATATTCTTTTTCTCCATATGTTTCTCCATTCCTCCCACCCTGCTTTTACCAAATTCAACAGCACTCTGTGCCACTGCATCATCCATAGGCCTGGCCTCCTCTGTCCCCATATCAATCCGGCCGCCATTAACCCTTTTCTCTCTGTTCCTCTCGTTCCCAACCCCAAGAATCGACGCGCTGTTAACTGCCAACCTTGGCATCCCTTCATCCTTCCTTCTCTCAGTCTCAAGAAATGGCTTGACAGGTCTCTTTCCTTCATTTGTAGTCCAGCTACCAGAACTCTGGGTAAATTTAACATTGTTGGTCTCTGGAGTTGGATGGCTGACGTGTCTGAATTCCACTCCGTTGAAAACAGACGAGTGGCCAGAACTTGGGACTCGTTTGCTATCCAATGAAATGCTCTTGCCCTGCTCCCTGTCTTTGCTTTTCTCTGTTGACGTCTCTCCATTTTCGCCATGAAATTGCTCCACAACACTCCTTGGATCAGAAGGAATCTCCTTTTTATCTGCATCCTGATTCTTCTCCTTCCCTTTCTTTTTATCTCGGCGTTTCTCCTTCTTCTCTTTCCTTTCTCTGTGCTTCTCATCGCTTTTGCTTTTCTCCTTTTTCTCCTTACCTTCTTTTCTCTCCTTGTCTTTCTTCTCCTTTTTGTTGCTGCCTTCTTTCTTCTCTTTGTCTCTCTTCTCCTGCAAGTCGAGGCATTCCCATAAGTACTCAAAGTTTAATGCAAGCAGAGGGACAACAAATTCCGAGCTGCAAAGATTCATTGTGGATCCAGAAAGCAATGATCTAGTACATTTTATGAACAACTCGACAACAGAAAGTAGCAAAAAAACTGATGTTGGGAGGGGGAAAAAAAGAACACAGATTGATGTCAATAATTCAGCGAGGTTCACTGACAAAGATGCTAATAAAAGAAAGATGACAACTGCCTTTCCAGGTGCCTAGTCAGCATCTATTGCACCAGAGTTTGGGCAAACTAGACAGTACAGCAGGTCATCTTACAGCAGATAATGAATGTGTGATATGTACAAACAGGAGACCAAGGATGCCCCAAAAACATATCCTGAACAGATGAAGTACAAATACTGAATAGATCAAGTAGAACACAGCATGGGTTTTTCAAATACAACAAACAAGAATCATGGTTCAGCAGAGTGAATAACTGATTTCTGAAGCTTTGGACCTCGATTGTGCGGGATCAAGAGTGCCGATCAAGCTCATTGCTACAAGCACTAATATCAGGAGCTCCAAGCTTACTCTCATCCTAGAGTGATGCATACTTCTGCCAGTTTCTTATCCAGAATATTATTTCAGATAAAAGTTTAGGTGATGAATGAAGTTGGAAATGATTTGGATCACTATGTACTCAAAAGACGTCAAATACATGCACCTAATAGGTGATCTCAAGTCTTATACTTTAATAATTTTGAACTTAATTTAAATACTAGTGATTGGTTTCTCAATCATCTGACGATATGTTAATTAAATGGGATAGTTCAATCAGCCAAAGCGAATCTAGACTTTCTCCACACAAATAGCATAAGTTCCCAAGTAGAGTAGTTCATAACACCACGAGTTCAGCCATTTAAGGTTATACTTTTCCAGGAATTAAAAAAAAAGGTCATACGTTTCCTGATTGAAAGCTCAACCAAAGTTAACTGCCATCAAGATGAGAATCGCTCAATATATTAAAAAAAATTACGAGGAAAAGCCTGGAAATCAAAAAGTCCATAATGCAATAACCTTAAAAACATCTATGGAAAACGTTGAATCAGGCAAGAAACGTTGTACAACATTGGGAATCGAGATATTAATAAAAACGGCAAAGATGTGCGGTGAGCACAGAGCAAACTTGAATTTTGCCTTTCTCTGAACATATTAATAAAAAACAGTGTTCTAAAAGTCGTTCAAGTCGGCCGACTAAGCAACCTTTTAATCGGATTTGGGGCTCAAACGCCATAGGAATTGCAAATCGGTGGCTCTAGACAGTCATCCTGCCTAATCAGCCAACTAGTTCCGTCGAACCCGATTAATGCCGTCTAATTCTGTCTAACCCTGTCTAACCCGCCTAGATTTTTTCCCAGTTTTTTTCTTTTTTTGGGAAGTTTTTCCCCAACTTGTAAGTGAATCAAAAAGAATCAGGGAACATCAGAAAAAGAAAAAAGACAAAAAGGGGAAGGACATCCGACCGATTAATTCCCACCTAGCCGTCTAGGCGCTCGAAGGTGATCCGGCCGCCTAGGGCCACCAAGCATTTTCTAGAACACTGAAAAAAAGGGACATCTTAGATGGATGGGAACCCATTTGCAGTCTAATGAATGACCAAGGGCATGAGATCCTAGGCAGTCAGCATTCCGAAGTCACGGCATACAAAATATTCTGGAGGATCCTTATAAGCCTATTGAGATGTTAAGTCAGCTAATGCTCATCTGCAGGGATAATTCTGCTTTAAGATACTCATTTGCTCAAGCATTTTCCCAGTCCTCGGCTAGGCTTAGTCAGCAAAATTCATTCACAGGCATTCTTATATTCATGCTGGATTTTCTAATAATTTCTTCTTTCCACTTTGGCTTAGTATGGTGTGGACTGACCAGCATGTTGTTTCCATAATTCTAAGTGGTTAATTGTTGATTGCA
>JAOVYX010021860.1:0-15259 GCA_035668315.1 Drosera spatulata | reverse complement strand
TGATGTTGCCCTTTTGCTGCACGAGTACATGCCGAATGGCACTCTAGCTCAGCTGCTTCACGGGTTAAGCGATCAGTCCGATGACGAACCCGACTGGCTGAGGAGACTGTCTATTGCCATTGGAGTGGCCGAAGGACTAGCATTCCTTCACAGCGTGGCGGTTATCCATCTTGATGTATCCGCAGGAAACATACTCTTGGATGCCAATTTTCGGCCACTGGTTGCAGAGATCGAGATATCCAAGCTCCTGGATCCATCAAGGGGAACTGCAAGTATTAGTGCGGTTGCTGGTTCCTATGGTTACATCCCTCCAGGTCTGTCTCCATGTTCCAAGTAAACCCTTAATTCTTTGATTCACTCTGCGGAACATATAAGGATAGTAGGATTTGAGCTCGTGATCCATCTTAAATTGTCAAGCATAGGTTGAAGAGATGTTAATATTGTCGGTATCGTAACTATCTATTTGTGTTTGTTGCTTCAGAATATGCCTTCACAATGCAAGTCACAGCTCCGGAAACGTGTACAGCTACGGCGTGATCCTGCTCGAAATCCTGACCACACGTTTACCCATCGACGAGGCCTTTGGGGAGGGATCTGATTTGGTTAAGTGGGTTCACAATGCTCCCTCGAGGGAAGAAACCCCAGAACAGATACTTGACGCTAGGCTTAGCACAGTCTCTTTTGCATGGAGAAAACAGATGCTTGCGACTCTCAAGGTCGCGTTACTATGCACAGATTCCACGCCCGGCAAACGCCCTAAACTGAAGAAAGTCGTTGAGATGCTTCAGGAGATCCAGCAGAGCTGAAAGATGATAGCAGTATGCCATTTTCCCACTATCTTCTTTCCAAAATTGGAAATCATCGAGGAAGGAAGAGAAATCAGGCAAAGATCGGTGCACCGGTTAAAATCCTGCTTTTTGTGTATGATGCTCCAGGAAGATATTGTTGATTGTTTTTTTTTTTACGCTGAAGATATTGTTGATTGTTGCTTGCGCCTGTTAGAGAAATAGGCGAAATGCAATCCACTTCTAGTGTTTGTATGAACTAAGTTATGTTGCGATATTTATCATCTCTTATACATATAGCCGAGATTGTTAGGAAGTACGGTTAAAACTCCGGTGTGATCAACCTATAATAGCCGACTTGACAGCGGATGAAGGCTGTGACAATGGTGGTTTTGCAATTGCTGATATAGAATTCTTCTAATTCTTTGAAGTAAACACTTCTACACAAAAGCTTTCTGTTGAACAAAGGTGCCCGTAAGTGGTAACTCATAAACTCGAAAAAAAGCTTTACATATCCGACCTGTCATTCTTTGTATCAAAGCTAACCCTTCTGTTTCCTCATCTGTAATCTTTCTATATATGCCGTTCTAAGATATTAATCGTTTCCATATATTGTAGAGATACTCTTGACTAATGTGATAATACGTGATGTACTTCTCTTGCCTTCAACGAACTGTTGATTTAGTGAAGGAGAAGCAAAATTTCCTACAGAGTGAGATAGTTTAACCTTGTTCAAATAACGCAACACACTGGCTTTGAGCTTAGCTGGTGGAATCTGCAGCTATCTGAAAGGAATAAAAATGAACGCAGATTAGGCATAAATTGGCTCTTTCGGTACATAGAATCTGTGTAAGAAATAAGCAATCTATTTGTGGAAACTGATTGATAACTCTAATGGGACAGTGGGAAAGGAATAACGAGCTAACGACTGATATTTCTGGACAAATCATGGTGTTAATATTTGACATAAAAGAGAATTTACCATGTAAATATAGGGGTGGTAACGACCGCCGGTTCCAGTTCTTCTGACTTTCTCCATCCTGACCAACCTGCAAAACAATATGGTATTTCTTCATCAGTAGCCTATTTTCTGGATGAAGTAGGCATGAGGAATACAGTTAACAATTGCAGTAAAAGTTCAAACAAAAACGCTACTGCCCCCTCCGACCTAAAATTATTATAACAGGTTGACTGTACGTATTTGTCAAGACGAAGTTTGACTTGTATCGTAGGACGATAAAACATCATTTTTTGAAAAATTATCGTGAAATACTAATGATAATTTAAATTATGTGTTATAACCTGACGTCAGTGGCATAATTTTTTAACGTCGTTAAGACGTAAAACGAAACCCCTCAAAATACGTATTGAATAGTACTATATAAAATGTAAATGTTATAATTATTTTGGGACGAAATAAATACTATCAAAATATGTATGTCATGTTGAGAAGGATAATTTTATGACAGAATGTTCTAATCGACTGATGTATCATGGTAATAGCATATGTAATTCAAAGACTGAAAGCGCCCTTCTTTGTTTTTAATCTTGGACTAGGCATGGTTATTGTGTGGCGAGTAGAATATAATGGAAGACAAAGATTCTATCAAGCAAATCTATCTCTAATACCAACTTTTAAATTTATTCAATTAATCTTAGATTCATTACTACTCCTTCCATCCCGAATTATTTATAAAAAATATATTTGTTGAGACGAAGTTTGATTCGTGTCGTGAGATGATCAAATATCATTTTTGAAAAATTATTATGAAATACTAATAATAATTTAAGTTATCTATCTCAATCTGATGTTAGTGGCATAATTTTTTATACGTCTATTAAGATGACAAAAAAAACTTCTCAAAGTACGTGTTAAATATGATTGAGAATATTGTATTTAACATGAGACGAAAGAAATACTTACTAAGACTTAGAATGTTTACGCGTCTTGTTTAAAGTATACAATTCATGGCATTATACGAAATCCAAATGACAAGAAAAGGAGCATCATATGAGTATAATGGATGTCAGATTTCTAGATTCTTAACCTACATATCCAACGACATGATCTAACAATTATCACTCGATCTGAAAACATGATCTAACGATTATCGATGCATGTCTTAAATTCGGAGACTCAAAAGGAATCGTTTGATTAGAAGTACCTCATAAAATTACCAGCATTCTGTTTTGGTCATTTAAAGACTATAACACAACCTAAAACAGAACAACAAAAAGGACTGTGCAAAACTACATGCAACTGCTCACATGAACACAACAAACACAGCAAGCAAACACAAACGTGAAGCCAGAAAACAACACACAAAACAGAAGAGAGTTCAGAGTTTGGAGAGAATTACTAACATGCGAAGGGCTTTGCTGGTATCAGGACTATCACCGAGCAGCATCCTGATCCTCACCTCCGACGACCCCCCGCCGGCAGCCAACAGCATCATTATTGCCTCCGCTCGACGCCGTATGTGCGTCGACCTCGTCCCCACTTCACCCGCCACTGTTCTTTTCTGGCCGCAGCGGCTATGACCGCTTGAGATCTCGCTCGATCCACCACTGCCGTCGGTCGATAAGCAGGATGAGATTGTTTCCGGAGGAGAAGTGGATGGCGGCGATGCTGTTTTCCATGTTTTGGAGCTCGAAAATTTCGAGACGTAGTGTACCCTCGATCTCGCTCTGCGAACCACCTGCGAGGTTTTCACAAACACGAATCGATCAAAGAATGTTGATGGCATCGAAACAAGAATAGAGTAATGGTAGAAGGTTTGGATCGGTCGATTGTCCGAATCATCGAGTCTAAGATGAGGAGAATGAGGATTTCGAAAATGAACCTTAGATTGATGAGAATCGAGGACTGAATTGGTTGTTGAACCCTAAAAATTGTTTAAAATCAGGCAGCATTTTCATATGTTTTTGTCGTCTGGTTATAAATAATGGAAACTAGCTAGCAGCAAAATCTACGCTAGATCTGATGAATATGGAGTCAGAATATGGAACTCAGATGAAACTAGAAAAGAAAAACAGAGCAACCAAAACAAGGATTATATTGTGAAATTTAGACTCGATAGCTCTATCGAATCTATGGATTCTGTGATCAAATTACTATATAATCACATCAAATCATCCATCCATTCAAATATCGAGTCAGAACACTCAAATCGACATCAATGATCTCAGTATCAGACACGAAAAAGAGGACTTCAGATCTGCAAAACTATAAACTGATCAAGATCAAACGGAGAGAAATTGGAACTGACCTTGAGCTTCATCACATGGCAGCGAGCAGTAGCTGCGGCCACCACCTGGGGGCGATGAGGGTAGACTGCATCGGAGGTGCCTTCGCTGGTGGTGATGGACGAACGACATGATATAGAGTCGCTCGGTGCCGTCATCTCTCCTTTGGATTCCACTTCGAGTTTCTTGCTTTCGGTTTTGGCATCGGCGAGCGGTTCCTTGACTGGATCAGACCTGAAACAGAGAGAATCAGAGATCAGATAAGCGGTGATCAAATGGAGAAAATATGAAGCTGATCGATCGATCAATGTTGAATACAAAGCCAAATCGATGAAACAGAGCACTTTTCAATGCTAAATTCAGATCTGCTTGGAGACGGAAAAGTGAAGTCGAATTCAAATTTAACTTCATCACATTGTATGTTATCAAACACATGAATCGTATCTCAGATCGAAAATCCAAGCGTGGAGAACAAAGACATTTCACTCCGCTCATCGGAAAATCAATTCGAACAGGCTCGATCATCAAACGCCTAATCTCATGAACTGATTATCGAATTCGAATTCAACAATATCAAATGATCTCTAATATCTAATCTATAAGCACGGTAACCATAACACAACTCCGAAATTCAAATTCCAGGAGCTACATTTCAGAGTTCGCTCAATACAAAACCGATTCAAATTTTATCAGAGATCGACTCGATTCAAACTCATATCACGCACTACACTATGATTCTAATCAAGCAGCTGAATTTCAAAATTCAAACTCAGAAACCACAATTCACAGGCACTATACGATTCCCTTACATCGACGGAGATGATGCTGTTGTCCTCGGCGAGGAGACGACGATGCGCGGGGACTCAGCGAGGAGGAGGAGAGCGGAGGCAGCAGTGAGCTCGAGCTCGCTCGGAAAAGCATCATCATCCATGGCGGGCTGAGTGAATGGAGTTTGAATTTCTGTGTGTTGTATGAGAAGCAACAGTTGAGTTGAGAAAGGGAAGAGCGTGGGTTTGGGGGAGTGCTATGTTGTGGGAAGGTGCTGGGGAGTTACGGTGAGGATGAGTTTGGATCAACGGTGGGGATTCAGGGGAAGTTTAAAGGGAGTGTATGGACCGTTGGATTATTCAGGTCATGTGTGTTCATATCGAGCCGGATTTTACTCGTACTCCAACTAAAACTCTAACTCGGGTTAAAAAAAGAGTTCAATCGATATAAACTATCGTCATATCGATATATGACTATCGGACCTGTGTTCAGCTTTATTAATGACATCCTCACGTCAACGTATCTAAGTTCAATTGATGAACTAAATTTTGATGACAACCTAATAATATTGACTCAATATTAAAAATAATTTAAACAATCAATTTTTTTATGATGTATATCCAATAAAATAAATCATACAATAATAAAAAATAATTACTCTCTTCATCCCATAATAATTATAACATATATATATTTTATATTATTCTATACATATGAATAAAAGTTTCGTTTTCATATCAAATTACGTTTGATCGTCTCGCAACATGTATTAGGTTAAAGATGTAACTTACACAACCATTGATGTTTCATGATAAATTTACAAAAAAATACGTTTGATCCTCGTTATACGTATGTCAAATTTTATATCAACACGCGTACCAAGTCAAAATGTTACGATAATTTTGGGACGGAGGAAGTACCTAAAACTTACAACTTACAGTAAATTTAACATAGAAATTTGAAACAATGGTTGTTCGAAAATAAAAGAGAATGAGAAAAAGATATGATATCTATTTAAATATATAAAGGTACATTCATATTTTCTAGTAAGAAATTTTGGTTATTTTAGATTATATGATTTAAAATAAATATGTGTAGTTATCAATAATATTTTTCCATATTTATAATATGAATTACATATATAATGCTATAATAAATCAGGTTAAATATATATATATATATATAATGTTTTATTTAGGTATCAAGTTTCGTTAGTCATATATTTAATACATAATTAACTCATAATGATTAATTAATATCCACAACTCTTCACAACCCAACAATATCCACTCACCATAAGAAATAATCCAAACTACTAATCTTTTATGATGTATCTTCAACAAAATAAATCATACAATAATTAAATAAATATGTGAAATTTATAAAAAGTCTAGTATAATAACTTGAAATAATTATTATTCGAAAATCAAATAAGTTGAAAAAATGATAAACTTAACAATAAAATTTATAAAATATTTATTAAAAACAAGTTTATAAATAATTACTTAAAATTTTTTAAATATTATTAAAACTTTATTATTATATTGAAATCAAATTGAGGACTTGTTTTAATAATAAAGAGAGATTAAATGACAAGTGTCATCCGGTACATTATTCACATAGTAACCAGCTCTATCACAACAACAATCAGCTACTCACCCTTCGTCAAAGGAAGAATAAGAATACATCTTGTTATGCCTGAGAATAGCATATAGTATTCACATTTTCATGTACATATAAGCTCACCTATCGATCCCTTCGATTTTGTCCTCGACTTCCGAATAGAGCTGCCTCAACTTTTCAATGTTATCCTCGGATGTCTCCCAGTATCCGCGCCCATTGGCCTCCAAGAAAGTCTGAACCAACTTCCTGAAGGAGTTCGGGTTCGTGTTCATGAGCCTCTTGAGCATGTCTTCGTCCTGGATGAACGTCGTGTTGGCCTCTTCGTAGACCCAATTGTCGACTTGACCTGAGGTAGCGCTCCATCCCACAGTGTTGGTGAGTCGCTTCTCGATCTCACGGACACCCTCGTAGCCTGAAGAGAGCATGCCTTCATACCACTTGGGGTTCAGTAGTTTGGTTCTTGCGTCCAGGCGGACTGTCTCGGAGAGTGTTCGAACCTGCGTTGATCCGTTTCAAGAACATTTATATTGGTGAGAAAAAGATGTAACCAAAACGGATTCGTCAGGTCAGAATTGTAAAGAATAATATCGTTAAAAATTACCTGAGCGTTGGCTGTAGTAGTGTCAGCAATATATGCGCTAGGCTTCTTCCCATCTTTCCTAAGGTTCTGCACCAGATTTGTCGGGTCAGAATCGAAGTAGTGACTCACATCAGTCAGTGAGATCTCCGACGAGTCAAGGTTCTGAAACGTGGCATCCGCGGTGCTGAGAGCCATCTCGAACACCTTACGCTTTTCCAACATCCCTGCCCCAGGTGCATCGGAATCAAAGGCAAATGACTTCCTGCTCAAGTACATGTCCTGGAGCTGCTTCTCGTCATTCCACGATGAGTTCTCCACGGCAAGGTTCACGTTCGAGGAGTATGATCCTGAGGCATTGGAGAAGATTCGGGTAGCGGCTTCTCTGATGCCAACACCAAGGGCACTAGCCTGTTCTAGCGCATGCTTTCTCACGAAGTTCTGCTCTACTGGCTCATCGAGCTCAGCCACCATTTTCACAGCACGGTCGAGCAGGTTCATCTATGGATTAGAAAATAGAAAAAGAACCAGAATCTAGATTATTAGAAAGACGAGCAACTGATTCACAATTTACTCATTGAATATAAAATTGAACTGTGACTCAAAACATAAAAATGATGACAGAGTTTTTTGATTCGTTACCTGATTGATGAACAAGTCTCTGAAAACTCCTGAGCAGTTGACGACGACATCAATCCTAGGCCTTCCAAGCTCCTCGAGGCTGACAATCTCCACCTTGTTCACTCTCCCGAAGGTGTCAGAGACAGGCCTTACACCGACCATCCACATAACTTGAGCCAGAGACTCACCATAAGTCTTAATATTATCCGTTCCCCACAATACAAGCGCGACTGTTTCAGGATACTTTCCACCGTTATCAGCCTTCTGGCGCTCCAGCAATCTATCTACGACAACCATAGCGCTCTGCATTGCTGCTGTCGTGGGAATGGCTTGTGGGTCCAAAGCATGGATGTTCTTCCCTGTAGGAAGCACCTTAGGGTTCCTGATCGGGTCACCGCCAGGCCCTGGCTCAACATATTTCCCCTCCAAAGCTTGCTTCAGACTTCCCAGTTCGTTATCAGCCACAATTAGCTTCAAACATTCTCCCAGGAAACCGAAAAGAACCCTCAACTTCTCCCTGTTGGCACGAGCAAACTTGGTGTTGGATAAGTATTCAACCCACGGCTCGTTCAAGCCGAAGCCAAGGATCGAGCTCAGCTTATTAGCCACATCCACAACTTGGCCCTTGCTATTAGTCGTTTTCTCAACAAAGGAATAAACAGCTCCTCTTGATGCATCAGTTATCTGTTTAAGTAGCTCCACGTCCTTCAGGATACCCTTGTCACTTCCTCTGTAGACATCCTCAATCTCTCTTCCAACGGTCTGAGCCAAGATGCTAGGGAGGGATGAGATACCCTCCTCGGGGCGGTCCAGTGCAGCAATGTTAACCAGTGTGGCTACTGCTTCCACAGCTGATGGCGGTTCTCCAATGACATGAAGACCACAGGGTAATAACCTGGATTCAATCTCCATGATCTTGGAATAGACCTTCCCTACCACAAGATCACGTTCTTGGGCCGATATTTCCTGCCCTTCTTCAGGAAGGGCCACGTCTTTGTCCAGATTGCATTGTTTGGCCGTGCTGATGATAGAGTTCACGATTTGAGGACCACGGCCGGTGTCTTTGAGAGACTGGTAAGAAGATATCAGCTCACTTAGCTGTTTAAGCCCCTTGTACAAGCCAGCGTTTTCTGCTGGCGGAGTCAAGTAACTGATTGTATTGGCGTAGCTGCGGCGCTTAGCAATGGTGGCCTCAGACGGGTTATTGGCTGCATAGTAGTAGACATTTGGGATATTGCCGATCAGACTATCCGGGTAGCAAGCATCGCTCATCCCCACTTGCTTTCCTGGCATGAACTCAAGGGATCCATGAGTGCCGAAGTGTAAGACAGCGTCTGCCCCAAATATCTTTTCCACATAGGAATAGTAAGCAGCGAAGCCGTGGTGAGGGCTGGCCGACTTGGAGAACAGCATACGCATGGGGTCACCCTCATACCCGAACGTGGGCTGAACTCCGATGAAGACGTTGCCATACCGTTTTCCATACACCAAGAGGTTCTCTCCGTCCGAGTTCAGGTTACCAGGAGGCTTGCCCCAGTTCTCTTCCAGCATATTTGCATATGGAGTCAGCTTTTGGTACTCCCTTACCTTCATTTTGTAAGCTACGTTGAGATTCGGGCTGCTGAATTTAGCCTCTTTATCGTGAATCACTTCCTCGATCAGGGCGTCTGATGTCTCTGGAAGTCCCTCGATGTTATATCCATCATTCTTCAGATCTTTCAAGACGGAGTAGATTGAGGAGAACACATTTAGGTAAGCTGCACTCCCGACGTTTCCTTTGTCAGGAGGGAAACTAAAGACCGTGATGGCCAGCTTCTTCTCTGCCTGCAGAGTCCATACAATCCTATCAGAACTGGACTCTCCTCCAAAGAACCAGAAAATCTCACGGAAAGACAGACATATGCAACATGATCATTATCATCATAATCATCAATGCCATTAAGTAGACAACAAGAATATTTCGAGAGTAAATTGTTGTACTAGGAAAGACACAGTAGTAAATAGATGAATGCAGCAAAGAATCACCACAAAAAAAAAATAAAAAATCAAACCTTTATCCCGTAGGATCGGTTACATGAATACGACGACGCCATTCCAATCTGTTATGTACATCATCTTGTGTAAGATTATGATAGGCCATATCATACTTTAAGGTTTCTCTCATGGTCTTTTTAGGTCTCCCTCGTCCTCTCTTGACATGTTCTAACTCCCAAACATCACATCTCCTAACAGAAGCTGCGACTGATCTGCGTTTTACATGACCATACCATCTTAGTCGTGACCCCCTCATCTTATCTTTTACTGAAACCACACCCACTTTTTGTCTGATAACTTCATTTCATATCCTATCTATTCTTGTATGTCCACACATCCATCTTAACATTTTTATCTCGTTTATTCTCATCTTCTGTACATGCTGTCGTTTAATTGCCCAACATCCTGACCCATACAATATCGCTGGTCGAATAACTGTCTTGTAAAACTTTCCTTTTAATTTTGTAGGTATTTTAGGATCGCATAACACCCCTGAAGCGTCCTTTCATTTCAGCCAACCTGTTTTAATCCTATGATCAATATCTGCATCAATTTCTTCATTCTTATGTAGCATCGAACCTAAATATTTGAAAGAATCTGTTTTAGGAAGAGACTCTATTCCCAACAATACATACTCACTATTTGTTTGACTACTCTCATTAAAGACACATTCCATATATTCTGTCTTGATTCTATTGATCCTTAGCCCCTTACTTTTCAAAGTCTCCCTCCAAGTCTCAAGTTTTTCACCCCTTCTTTCGTATCGTTCACCAGAGCAATATCAACAGCGAAAAGTAAATACCATGATACTTCATCTTATATATGCCTAGTGAGATCATCCATTACTAAGGCGAAAAGATATGGGCTCAAAACTGATCCTTGATGTAAACCCACTTTAATAGAAAAAACAGTTATTTCACCAATATAGGTTCGCATACTTGTAACAACTTCTTCATACATGTCTTTCACAATCTCGATATACCTACTTGTCACTCCCTTCTTTTTTAAAGTTTTCCAAATCACTTCTCTTGGAATAGAATCATACGCCTTTTTCAGGTCGACAAAAATTATATATACATTCTTCTTATCTATCCTAAAACGTTCCATTACACAACGCAAAAGGTAAATAACTTCCATGGTTGACCTAATAGAAATGAAACAAAACTGATTCTCAGTCACCCCTGTAACTTTTCTTAATCTTTTCTCTATCACTTTTTTCCATAACTTCATACTATAACTCATAAGTTTGATTCCTCTATAATTGGAGCAGTTTTGAACATCTTCTTTGTGAAAACATATAATTTATATCAGGAATGTGACCATGTTTGACAATGAGATAAGCATAAACGAATGATCATAAACCGAGCAAAGCACTTTCATAGATACTGTAAGCACGTTATGGTGACTTCGGAAGTCCTCCTACATTCAGGCACTCCGGGAGCCTAAAACAGATGCCGAGAGAATGTATTCTCGGACAACTACTCCGGGAGTATAAAATATATTTACACTTTTAGATTATGTCAAGACCCGAGAATTTTTCATATGATCGATTTGCAAAAATACCTTTGGTTTCCGCTTAAGTTCCGCCCATCT
The DNA here is from genome assembly GCA_035668315.1 of Drosera spatulata. Classification (NCBI taxonomy): domain Eukaryota; kingdom Viridiplantae; phylum Streptophyta; class Magnoliopsida; order Caryophyllales; family Droseraceae; genus Drosera; species Drosera spatulata. The sequence continues at coordinate 4,012 of JAOVYX010021860.1, read as the reverse complement.
GATTGCCCTGGTGCACAGCTGCTCCACCCTCTTGTGAAGAGCATGCGATTTTCCTGCATAAGGTGTCAAAATTATCAAACTACACCTCAAACAAGCATCTGAATTCGAAAGATTGAAGTCCCAGTTACACAGAATTTCTCATATTCTATATGTTCAACACAACCAACATGTGCAACAGGACTAGCCGAGAAAGCAGCTTCATCTAATCAGGATATGAACCCTTGGCCATCCAAACAATAGTCAATTGCTCGAATGAGCTGGGGTATCATGTGATGACTTATGAAATCTTACTCGAATGAGCTAGGCTCTCATTTGATAGGTTGTCAGCTCTACTCATCAGATGATGAGCCAACATACCCCAACAAACATTACTTGAGTGAAACAAAGACCACGGAATCCGGCATAAACTTAGCAGCATTTGATGTTCTACAATGCCTACCAAGCATTCAAGATAATAAGAAGCATGGAAATAGCATAACTAAAACCACACTTGCCTGTTCTTGGATCGCGACCAGCGAAAACAATAGGCTCCATGCCGCCATCAAGCTCAGGAAGAGCAACCTGCAAAGCAACCTGAATCGGGTGCAAACCAAGGGTGCTATTGAGCCACTCCTCGGTCGTCTGAAACACTAAAGGCAAAGCAACAATATAAGGAACATCAAGCTTCATCAAAGCCTCCACAGCCTTGGGATGATCCTGCCTCGCTGGACCCCCAACGAGTGCGAATCCTGTCAAAGAAACCGCCGAATTGATAAACGGTTTCTTGGTAATCGGATTGATAAAGTACTTCTCGACCGGCCCCGAGAAATCGAGCCCGCCAGCGAAGATCGGGATCACTTTAGCCCCTCTTGCTTCCAACTCCATGATCACGGCCACATAGTGACCTTCATCACCAGTCACAATGTGGCTCCTCTGAAGAACCAATCCGATCACGGGAGCTGTATCGCTCTTCAGCTTCTCATTAGTGTCCCTCCTGGTGTCATACCAATTCAAGTACTCCTTCACATCATCATACATACAAGGAGCCAAAGGGTGCCAAATCCCGCTATCCAAGAACAAAACAGGTTCCGAATACTCGATCTTCATCCCTTTGAGGGCCGGCACATACGATCCCGATATCATCTTCAAGAAATTGATTAGATTATCAGGCGAACCGCCAAGCCAAAACTGCAAGCTGAGAATATATAGCCTAGCGTCCTGCGCTTTATCGCTAGGCAAGTACTTCAACACCTTTGGCAATGTCCTCACAAGCTTCAACATATTATCCGCGAAACCAGAGGATTTCTTCTTGTTCTTGAATAGCTGAAAGAACGGGCTCTTCGATTGCCCGAGCTGGGCCATGCTGAAACTCCCCAGCTTGTTGAGCCTCATCACCTCAGGCATGGAAGGGAACACCAACACAGCATCCATCGTATCCCTCACCACCTCCACTGCATTCTTCACCTTCACAGCAAGCTCTTCTACAAAAATCAACGACCCGATGAATATATTCGCATCCTCGAGATCCTTACAAAAGCTTTGATACGTGTTCTCGTCCCGCAACTCCTCCACCAAGTACCCTACAACCTCGAACGAGGCGAACCCGCCCGTCTTGTTAAGGGACCTGACCGCGGCCGAAAGGGATGATTGGTACTGAGCTTCGAGGACTACATACACGATCTTGACAACAGGGAGCCCTTGGATTCTATCCGGGACGATTCGCCGGACCTCGGGGGTGGTCTGAGTGAAGAGACCATTGCCCATCACAGCACATTTGATTCTGTTCCTGTAAGATGATGACCTTGAGATGGTGAAAGTGTGTTTTTGAGGGTGAAATGAGTGCTTTCTAAGGTGATCTGTTTTGGTTGTTGTGGGCAGAGTGAATAGTGAAGAAGAGACCAAGGAAGCCATTGATGGAGCTCAATTGAAACTCTTCTTCACACAAAAGGATAAGCTTTCAAATTCCCAATTGGGATATGAAAAATTGAAAGGGAAATGGTGATTTTCAAAGCTCTATGAGCAAGTGGGTAGCTGAATTTGCTATGATTTGAGCTGCGTATGAGGCATTGCAAGAGGCGAACTTGTAAGTGTGCAGTGAGCTTTGAGAGATATGGTGATTTTGAGAGCCGTTGATGCTTGTGGCCATAGAAAATGACACGTGGAATTCAAATAAGATTTGGGTGTGCACAAAAAAAAACAAAGAAAAAGCATCGACACATTTATTGGTCCGAGTAACCCTGAGGTTCATCGTCCAACTTTATGTCACCTGAATGAAGAAAACAGACAATGAAAAAATTACATTAGGTTGATCTTTCTAATACGGACTATGAAATCAATACTCAAAAGGAAAAAAAGGATAAAACAATGGATTATAATTACCATCATTAACTTCGATATAAGGCATGCATAGCAATCTAGAACTTGCTTGGCCTTGAATCAATGTTTTTACAGTTCCAAATCAATCAGATATATCATATAACTTTGTATCAGCAACACCAAAGTTTATGAGAATGTCAAAAGATAATTCCGATAACGACACGAGGTGTTACCACTTTGATTATTGCTAAAAGACTGATAGTGCAACACATTACATGTTGAGTTCTTTTCATGGCTGGGAAAGAGAGAGATTTTTCCTATTATTGGTTCAATTCCAGAAGAGATTTATCTGAAATATTGTGACGGAGTTTCAATGGTTCCTATTGGTTGAATTGGATTTCAATGGTTGTCTAGGTGGAGGATGAGAGATAAAGTTTGAGATCTTTGTGTTCATGTGTGTGTCCATGTAAGCATGGGGCTCAACTTTATTGTAAAGGTTCTATGCGGTTTAAGTTTGTGTCTCAGTGAAGTTGAGGGCTGATATTTTTTCAGGTCTTTGGTGTCTCAAGAGCCCAACAAGGCAGAAACCAGCAACCATCAGCTGCTTATGTTTCTGTTCACAAGTTTTAGTATGTCCCGCATACGCCATAAATATATTATTTATTATATGTTTCTCGATATATATTAAATAATATGATATGAATTTTATTTTAATTTAGGATTATAAAATGTAACTCAGATTAGGTCTGATGTTTCACAATAATTTAATACAAAATTATTTGATCGTTTCGTGAATCATTTATAAACTCAGTTAATTTTATGATTTAGATAGACAGACGTTGAAATTAATATGAAACGAAGGGAGTATTTCTTATTTTATATGAAAGGTTGTTGCTTGATAAGTACTCCATTGTTTTTGTTTTTTGGAAAATGATAGTACCTTCGTTCCAATAGTATTACAACCTTTGCATATGTGACACAAAATTTTTTTTGTCTCATAAATCATTCACGGGACAATCAAACGTCGTTTTATATAAAATTGATGTGAAACACTAATGATAGTTTAAGTTGTGTTCTTCAATTTTGGACCATTGACGTAATTTTGTTGTACCTTTAAGACGACTAACGAATCTCCTCAAAATACATATTGAATAATACAATTATAATATAGGATTATAATTTTGTTGAGACGAAAAGAATAAAATAATACTACTTCGAAGTAGGTATTGTAGAGCCAAATTGCTAATCCCCCCCTCCCCAAAAAAAAAACCGACACCCCCTCCGGGCCTCACTTGCTTGCTTTTTTTTTTTTTCTTTCAATTTTTCAATTTGTCCTTTCTTATATAATATTTAAAATCGTTTATAATTTTTAATATATATATCAAACATTCAAAATAAATATAAATTTGAAATCTACACATCAATATCTACAAAATAAGACCAATATTGAAGATAAAAAAATCATTACATTATAAATAAATACATATTAATAATGCTTAAACACATACGAACTTTATTTTAGATAATTATCTACTCTCAATGGAGATATAGGATAATGAAGATATAGAAATAATCGAACAAAGTGATTCCCGACATAGACAATAACTATTTCACGACGTTCTTAGACTTCAATTGGAGAGGACCTCAATGACAAATGAGTAAAACAAACCGAAATATTTGCATCGAATGTATGCAATACAACTTCGAAGATACGAGT
>JAOVYX010021859.1:0-15259 GCA_035668315.1 Drosera spatulata | reverse complement strand
GACCTCTTTTTTTTCTTTTTTTTTGAAAACTTACAATCTAATCAAAATTAATTTTTGTGCATGATCCTTTATAGATTGCTCACCTAGATAGGTTTCATGTTTAAAGTAGCTAACTTGATTGATTCTCTATTCAATTAAGTATGAGTAGCAACAAATGAGACTAGAAATATGCTCTTTTATTCTTACTTTGTTTGACATTCACGATTTTTAGATTGAATATGATTAAAACTTTTTTCTTATATTTGATCTAAGAAGACGAAACCTTTTTATTCTTAATGCAACTTGTTTTGGTGTTAATCATGCTCTCATGTTCAAACTAAAGTACAAGTTAGTGTTGATTGCCATGCTCTCATGAAAATTAACTATGATAAATGAAAAGGTAGTGAACTCTTTCCACGTTTTCCATTCAAAATACATATGATTGATCAATTATTAGTCCTTTAACAATATAAAGTGAAGTTATATGTGTCCTTGTTAGTCTCACCATATCCTTACATCAAACTTACAACATTCATAGTCAATTGGGATAATTAGATTAGTTTAATCGTAGTTTAGTTTAGTTTTCATAATTAGGTTATAAAACCCCCCAATAAATTTGCATAAGTAAAAAAACAATAGAAATAATTACATTTATCTCAAATAAAATTACATTACGGTGTAGGTTCTCGTGGGAATGATCCTTGCTCATCCTATATATTTAATTATATTATTAGGGATTGAACAAGTTATTAATTTGATACAATTAACGGCATGCATCAGTTGCGAATGGTTGATGTGTGTGTAAACATGCATCATTTTCTTAGTCAAATTTTCTTCTTTGTGTGAAGTCTTATTGTTAATTTGTGTCGTTTTGATTCCTTTACTATTTAGAGCATTGATACTGTCGTATTTCTTGTTTTCGTTGTAGAGGTGAAGAAATCAAAGTTTTTTGATGTAATGAATATTTTGGAGTGTTCAAGAATATTTCGGGGGTGCTTGGAGATGATTTTCATGTTCTACAATCTATAAGAAAAAAAAAAACCGGAGAAAAAACAGAGCTAAATTGTAAAACTAATACGAGTTTTTAAATCGGCTGATTTTGTGACCTTTGCACGGCCCGTGCCTGTTATGCACGGCTCGTGCGACATGATTTCCAAAAGTTCCTGAGCACAGGCCGTGTGGGTGTGTTTGCTTAGCACAGGTCGTACCTGACCACCGGTCTGCAACGCTTATCTTCGCTATTTTTAGGAAAATTAGTTATTTTTCATTTCCCTATAAATGCTCATGAAGAAATATCATTTTCCTGAGTGTTTTTCATTAGGTTTTCCAGAGGAAAGAGCCTCAGATCCAATCCGAGATGATGAATTCCACGAACAACATCGAGAATTATGTCAAGGAAGATTGAGATCAACGCTACGCTACGTTCCACCATAAAGGGATGATCATCGACCGTTATCTGGACCAATCTCAATTGGTCTAGAGTTTAGTATCTCTTTTCTTTTAATCGTTTTGATTTGTAATGACTTTTCGTGATCGTTTCATGAATTGTTCATTTCTCAGTATGACGGTTGTAGCGTAAATCTTTGAGTATGGCTTAGTGATTTAATCTTGTTCATGGATTTTATGAGATGTGATTCCTGAATTCAATAATTTCATGTACAAAACTTATGGTATCATGTGTATGTGTTGATTTATTCCTAATTACTTATTCTATGTATTACGATTGATCACCTTAGTACATAGAAAAGTAAGTATGCTGTTAAGTGAACGGTACCAAACTAATCACTGTTTGGACGTACAATGCAAATGCACGTGTCATTCATGAATAGAGTGAAGAGTACAAGAGTATCGATCCCACATGGATAATAGAAATTAAGCACTAGAATGACACCTTAGCTAAATTTGAGTCGATCGAAATTTTGGATTTTGTTTTTCTTACACGTACACAAACAGGTGTTTTTAAAGGACTTTAAGATGATGGAAATGAGTTTAAATTAAATTAACAAAGTATTCTTGTTTTTAATAGACTTGGGAAGACGAATCCGTTTATCAATTCATTAGCTTCTAATGAGTTAAGATTTTAGAGTTATCAATTTAATCCTTTCCAAGCTTGTTATTAAATTTTCTTATATGCACCTCCCTCGAGGTTAAACCAGCATCTTCTTAAGCTAAAACATGTGACAATGAAGATTGCAGAATTTAAAATAAGAAGTCATTAAGCATCAAAACATAAAGAGCACATGATTAACATAAATATGGCTATTTAGTGTCAATTATGCTAATGTTGTTGGTTTCTTTAGATATTAGTTTTCCTTTTGATTTAACTAACACTTATATATTCTGTAATTTATGCAAATCACAAAATTTTTTAATCACAACAACATTATATGTAGGATTAAATCATCAATTACAAGATTTATTTTCATATGTACCAAATATATTCATGATTTTGTTAGAGTTAGGTGGACCATTTATCAAATTTTATGATTTTGTTAAAACCCATAAAAGAGTCTCTTATTTGTAAATAGACTCTCTAGATCTTCTAAGTGTTTAAAAACTGATTGTACAAGTTGGTTTTTAAAACCTTAAGGATACAAGTTACCATCTTATCATTAACTTGAAATTCTAGATTAAGGTTACTTGTCAAGTTCATGATTATGTTCCAACTTGTTCAATGACTCTAGATCTTGTAATACTTTCTCAACTCTTTATTGGTTAAATCACATCAAAAACTTCATCATCATCCCAAGTATAAGAGGTTTAGCTCATGACAAAAATGGTTCAAACACACTTAAACTTATAGAGTGAACTATACATGATTACTAGTTTCAAATATATAGTCACTTTAAAAATAGACAAATACTAACTTAAGAACACAATATCTTCATTGAACTTTATAACATGATAACAACAAAGTAGGTTCAAGTGTGTAAGAGATTTTACAACCAAAACAATCCAAGACGAGGAAGAAACTCAAGTGCAAAGTTGTCTCTAGCAAGACCGGCTCCTTCTCGGTATGATCCAGTTTAGCTTGATGAATCCTTGAAATGGTGTATGCGATCCTTACTCCTAGCCTTTTCCTCTCTTCTGGTTGCTTAAGGGGAACTACAAAAACAATGGATAAAAGAAAGTAGTAGAGAAAAACAAAGACTAGTGAAGAGATAGAGTAGTAAGTCCCTTTTATGCTATTTCTTCTTTAGTAACATATACTGATTTGATTTCTTACTCTTTTTGGTTATTTGAGGAAGACATGATCAAAATTGATTCAGTGAACACAGCTGAATTAGCATAGACTATGGGTCGTCATATTTCCTTACTTGCACGAATCTCCCTATTTTAACAAGACAAAATGTCCATGTTTATACATTATTGGTATTTCAAATCATCACAAGACAAGGGACCCTCACAATTAAAGCTAATACATGATTAAATTGATTAGAAGAAAAGTCCAAGATGATCAATTTGTTTTTTCATTAATATTATATTTAGTAATATAACAAAATAGGAAGAATATGGCCATATTATATACCAAAATGTCAAGGATACACATAATCACATTATTACGCCAATTATATGATACAAAAGAAGGAGATTTAGCTAGAAGAATATGGTCATATTATATACCAAAATATCAAGGATATACGTAATCACATTATTACGCCAATTATCTGATACAAAAGAAGGAGATTTACCTAGGTAAAAATTAAAACATTACTTGGCACGATTTTACGAAGTGAAAAACATCTTGTACGAAATAAGCACAACTATTTACAAAAACCTCTGTTTGATGTGATTCAAAGTGCAATAGAAAGAAGATATTTAGAGGTTTCCAATGATATAAAGTTTATAGCTTAACTCAACCAGAATCGCGAGAACCATTATTTGCAAAATGAGACGAGTAACCAGGAAATTTCAACAACAAAGTGTAACATGACTCGAAAATGACTTGTTTTAATACAAACATATATCAAACACATGCAATAATACTCCAAACACTCCAACAACTAATTAAAGTAGTAAAATAACTTAAAACAATATGAAAATTTATTTGAATACACGAAAATACACCTAAAGTCAAGTGTAAAAGCCACTAGCGTAGAAAATCACTAACATTTTGGTCGTCCCGAGTAAAACAGGAAAGAAGATGTGAAGTTTAAAAGCCACTAGCGTAGAAAATCACGGTTGTATTTGGCATATGCAATAAACCCTTTAAACCCCTAGGTCACCCTATTGGACGAGTAAGGTCTCGTGAGGGTTTTCAAAAGATAATAACCACAAAATCCATCAATTTTAAAACTACACACTTTTTTTTTTTTTTTTTTGAAAGTAACATCACATTTTAGAAAGATTGAAAGATGTAATAAAACTTGCAAATGAATATGTGACAATGATAGATCATGAACCAGTTTGCATAAGACAAATATGAACTTCCTTATCATGGCCCTAACATTGTGTCTCTTCTTTTCACGTCTCTTATAAAGAAGTATGAATACTGTCAAAGAGGATACCGTCATGAGTTCGTGAGCAATTAAGAAGTCGTGCAAACTCATATCTCATTATCATAGCAAACAAAAAAAGTCTCCTTATCATGGTATGGACAGCAACGATCTTTCCATCTTATCACCTCGCACAAGAGTGTCACAAAGACCCAAGTTTGGTTATGCAAGAAAATCTTAAATAAGTTGACTGGCCGGCTTGTTGTTTTGAGGAGTATATAAGTAGTGGGTTTGGGTTAAGGATGTGAAAAAGGTATTTGTTTATACCTTCATCTCAGAATCTCAGTTTGTAATCACCTCAGTAGACAACTATCTTCCAAGAAACATGTAACCCATTTATTTTCGGAGCTACCTTTTCATAAACTTATTTCTTTTCTTCTTCTTTTTTTTTCTTTCAATGAAATCCCTTCTTATGTTGCAAGTGTACATCAAACATAACTCCATATATAAGATAACACACTCCCATACTTGAGATATAAAAGCTCATGAAATGTGTTTAAATTAGGTTCTTTGAGGAGCTAATGTGTTTAATATCAAGAAATGAAGGGATCAAGAACAACGTCGGTAAAAAAAAGGCCGCAAATAGGTAAATGGTTTTTTTCTTTCAAGGAAAAGGTTTCTTGGTCTTTGTGAAATCCATAGAACGAAGTTGACGATTACATAACCCAATGGCGTCTTACCTAATTTCATGTTAGCATAAGGAGATAGTGTCCGCATTTGATAAAGAGAAGAAGCTTGCAATCATATTAATCACTCATTACCCCAATATAGGTTTCTTTTGGTGACGAATATTTTGTGGACACTCATACGCTCAAAAAGAGAATGTGGATTTGATAGATGTCTCACAAAGTCTCTCAAACGTTCAAACACAACCTAAGGCCATAAAAGGTCAATTCTGACTTGGAATATGCTTAACCGCTCATGATCATCATAATCTTATATTCACTCAAACTCATTTTTTTCGAAGTTGTTTTTTTTTTTTTTGGGAACTTTTGCAAAAACATTTTTTAACTATAATTTATGTACATTTTTTAAAATAACACACCACACAAAACGTAATAAAAGCTTTATTAATATCACATAGATACCCTTTTATAACGACAATGCTATGGAGTAGAACAAAATATGAATGACGCTATATCACCTAAGAATAAAATAAGTGGAATCATGACAAATTGTACTACAAGATCTAATTCTTCAGGACCGGCCGTCAAATTGAACGCAGTAGCCATGAGAACAATCCATAAAACCATTGCAAGTAGCATACCAACCAACTACAGACATACTAGTTTCATCCATGGATACATTTTAGTGTTCGTTTGCTTTTCTCTTTTTGCCAAAAAGTGAAAAAACTCTAAACCACGAAAGACTTCAATGAGTTTCAATACTTATTTATACTTGATAAAATGATAACTAAAAAAAAGATAAAATCTAAGGTATCAAGTCTCATTAAAAGCGTCTGACTACGAAACAATCCAATTGTCATGCATAGACGACTTTTTCAAACCAAAACAAAATCACTCAAATCAGAATTTATTAACACAAAAAATAATAAAAAAGAGAGACATATGTACATATTTACAACACGAAAATATGTACATATTTACATATAGTAAGGTATAATTTAACATAGTCAATATTAAAACAAAAAAAAACTAATTTTTTTCATTGTTTTTGTGTTTGTTTTGTTAGATTTTTTTTCCGTATTTTTTCATATTTTTTCTTGTTTTTGTTGTCTTTTTTTTTTTCAATTTGTTTTTTTTTTTCAATTTTTTTTTTGAAAACAATTTACAATATAACGCGACCCCTTTTCCTAGGGGGTTCAATGTCCTCATTGAAATAATATTACGTAAAACACACAACAAGAGAATAAAAAACCTACAGGTAAAAAGAGAAAATAGTGAAGGATGGGACACTTTGCTTCATATGAAAAATGGATGAAATAAGATTTCCAATCGCGATAAGCAATCGCTCACCCACACTTAATCTATCAAATACCGGTATTTTTCCTCTTTTAACAAGCTTGTTTAAACTAATGCTTTGCAAACTCCGCCTCAAGTCATCTTTGACTTTTGCCAGCTCCTTTCAAAGCCTTTGATTTTCATCCTCGAATAGCTTGTAAGCTTCTTGAAGCTACAACACTTGATTACTAACAGGATCAATTCCCAAAATTACAAATATAATTAAACCGATATAAGGTAGATAGTAATGCAAGAAAAATAACACAAAGTGAGGGATTCACATATGGAGTTTCCACTACTCTAAAACACGCTAAGAAACACACACTTAAATGGAAATAACACGGGTTGCCTCTCGAGCAGCGGTTAGTTTTACGTCTTTAGCTAGACGAATATTCTCAAGTATCGTTCAACACCAAGGAGGCCAATTTTTCCTTTCCTCCATCAGCATAGGCCTTTAATCTCTGACTGTTCACCTTGAATTTTCCTTGTGTGTCTTCAATTTCAACTGCTCCATGTGAAAAAACATGTGTAACAGTAAAAGGTCCAGATCAACGTGATTTTAATTTACTAGAAAATAATCTCAAATGGGAATTGAATAGCAAAACGCTATACCCGATAGAAAACTCCTTGTGCAAAATTCTCTTGTCATGCCAAAGCTTTGTTCGTTGTTTATATATTTTTGCATTCTCATAAACATCGTGACGAAATTCCTCCAATTCGTTCAATTGGAGGAGACGCTTCCCTTCTACATTTTTCAAGTCGAAGTTAAGATATTTGGTTGCCCAATATGCATGATGTTCCAACTCTAAAGGAAGATGACATGCCTTACCAAACACTAGTTTATATGGTGAAGTGCCTATGGTGTTGTGTAAGCTGTGCTATATGCCCACAACACATCCTCTAGCTTTATCGCCCAATCTTTGCGTGCAGAATTAATCGTTTTCTCCAAAATTTGTTTCAATTATCAATTAGATACTTCGATTTGACTAGAAGTTTGGGGATGATAAGGTGTTGCAACCTTATGTTTCAGCCCACACTTGGAAAGCAACGCATCTAACTATTTATTGCAAAAATATGTCCCTTTATCGCTTATAAGTGTACGTGGAGTCTCGAACCCATTCAAAATGTGTTTTTTCATGAATTTGAGTACCACCTTGGAATCATTTGTAGGGGAAGCGATAGCTTCAACCCATTTTGATACATAATCCACAACAATAAGGATGTACTGATTTTCACAAGACTTAGGAAAAGGACCCATGAAATCTATACCCCAAACATCGAAAAACTCGACTTCAAGCATATCACTTTGGGGCATTTTATCTCTTTTAGAGATTGTTCATGTCCTTTGACATTTGTCACAAAGAGAGACATATGTGAATGCATCTTTATACAAGGATGGCCAATAAAATCCACTTTGTAAAATTTTAGTTGTCGTCTTATTACCCCCGAAGTGACCACCATAATCTGATGAATAACAATGGTATAAAATATCTTTCATTTCCTCTTCAGGAACACATCGACGAAGAACTCTATCAGGACAACTCTTTTATAGGTAAGGTTCATCCCACAAAAAATGTTTTATTTCTGAGAAAATTTCTTTCTTTGCTGGTAGGTTGGTCTGGTGGTAACGTATCACTAACCAAGTAATTAGCATGGTCCGCGAACCAAGGTAAATTTTTATCAAAAACAACAAAGAATTGCTCATCTGGGAATGACTCTTCAATTGGTGTCTCATCATTCATGTTCAAATCTCCATGCTCAAGACAAGATAAATGGTCTGCAACCATGTTCTCAGTTCCCTTTTTATCACGGATTTCAAAATTAAGTTCCTGTAACATCAAAACCCACCTTATCAATTGAGGATTTGCTTCTTTCTTTGCAACTAGGTATTTTATAGCCGAGTGGTCTGTATAGACCACCACTTTGTTTCCCATCAAATATGAGCAAAACTTGTCAAAAGCAAAGACAACGGCTAATAATTCTTTCTCAATTGTTGCATAATTTACTTGAGCATCGTTCATGGTACGACTCGCATAATAAATAGTATGGAACACTTTATTAATGCGTTGTCATAGCATAGCTCCAACTGCATAATCGCTCGCATCCCACATTAGTTCAAATGGTAAATCCCATATAGTGCGATAACTACAGGTGCAGTTATGAGAGCGTTTTTCAAAAGCTCAAATGCTTTCATCACTAAAATGGAAGGATGCATCGTTTTCTAACAAGCAACATAATGGTTTTGAGATTTTTGAGAAGTCATTAATAAATCTTCTCTAAAAACCAGCATGACCAAGAAAATTCAAACTCCTTTGACTGAGGATGGAGGCGGTAACTTTTCTATTGCTTCAACTTTTGCTCGATCCACTTCCAAACCTTCTGCAGAGACCTTATGACCTAGAAATATACCTTCTTGTACCATGAAATGACACTTCTTCCAGTTTAGAACAAGGTTTGTCTCCTCACATCTTTTAAGCACAAGTTTCAGATGTTTTAAACAAGAGTCAAAATCAACTCCAAAGACTGAGAAGTCATCCATAAAAAACTTCAATATATTTTTCCACCATGTCGGAAAATATTGCCATCATACACCGTTGAAAGGTAGCCGGGACATCGCAAGGACCAAAAGGCATTCTTCTATAAGCAAATGTCCCATAGGGACAAGTGAAAGTGGTTTTCTCTTGGTCTTTCGGTGCCACACAAATTTGATTGTAGCCCGAATAACCTTCAAGAAAACAATAATAGGAATGCCTGGAAAGTCTATCAAGCATTTGATCAACAAAAGAAAGGAAAAAATGATCCTTCCTTGTTGCTTTGTTTAACTTATGATAGTCAATGCACACCCTCCAACCAGTTATAATTCTTGTTGGGATTAGCTCATTATTTTCATTGCCAACAACTATGATTCCTCCTTTCTTGGGTACGACCTGAATCGAACAACCCCCATGAACTATCGGAATTTGGGTATACGATACCCGCATCAAGTAACTTGACAACTTCTTTCCTTACCATATTCTTCATGTTGGGATTAAGGCGGCGTTGATATTCAATAGAAGGTTTATGGTCATCCTCCATTAGAATGTGATGCATGCAGTAAGATGGGCTAATTCTCTTGATATAAAAAATATTCCGGCCAATTGCACTTTTGTGCTCCCGTACAATACAAAGGACACGTCCTTCTTGTTCAGGCTCAAGATTTGATGCAATTATAACTGGTAATGTCAATGACTTTCCTTGAAACACATACTTAAGATGTTTAGGGAGTTGTTTAAGTTCTAAGGGAGTACTTATTGCAGATTCCTCATCTAGATTTGTTTCTGTTTGCTTGATCTCATCCTTAATATCCTTATTCATCTCAAATGGATTATTTTCAACATACTTCTCTAAGTTAGGATCCTCAAAAGGAGAGAGACCAAGAGGATCAGTCCTCATGTTTTCATGAATCACACTTGCAATGCAATTATTAATGACCTCAGCTCTATGACATGACTCAATTTCATTAGGATATCCCATAGCTTTGAAGACATCAAACTTTATTTCATCACTTTGGACCCTAAGAGTGAGTTGGCCTTCTTGAACATCGATAACAGCTCATCCGGTTGCTAGAAATGATCGTTCCAAAATGATTGGGATGCCCACATCTTCTTCCATATCAAGGACCATAAAATCCAGAGGAAATATGAACTTATCCACTTTCACTAAAATCTCCTCAATCGCACCTCGTGCATATTTGATTAATCTATCAACAAGTTGAAGTGAGAGGGTTGTAGGTTTAGTCTTCCCCAAGTCAAGCTTCTTAAATATAGATAATGACATAAGATTAATTGAAGCTCCAAGGTCACAAAGGGCTTTTCCAAAATGCAAGTTTCCAATTGTACAAGGGATAGTGAAACTACCTGGATCTTGTTGTTTTGGTGGAGTTTGTTTCGAATGATAGCACTACACTCTTTTGTGAGTGCCACAGTCTCATACTCGTCTAACTTTTGCTCGTTGGAAAGAATTTCCTTCAGAAACTTTCCATAACTTGGCATTTGAGACAAAGCATCTGCAAATGGAATATTAAAGTGATGCATTTTGAAAACTTCAAGAAACTTTTCAAATTGTTTATCCAACTTTTGTTTTTGAAAACGTTGAGGATTTTGCTTTTGAGGAACCTAAGGAGGTGATTTAACTGGACAGATTTTGGATTGTTTATCTTTCTCTTCCCCTTTTGTTGTTTGTTCCTCTTTTGAAAGATTTTCTAATGTTTTATTTGGTTCATTCTCTGTATTTTGATTCTCTTCTCCACTCTTATTAACTGCAATCTCCACAGTTTGAGGCTCCTTAACTTTGGGTTCTTCTAAATCCCTTCTGCTTCTTAGATGAATTACCTTACCTTGTTCCTTTGGATTTGGAATTGTGTTGCTAGGTAATGAACCTTGTGGACGAGTGGGCATCATTGAAGCAAGTTGCCCAAGTTGGATTTCTAAGTTACGGATAGAAGCATCCGTCCTTGTCATGAACTGTGAGAGGACATCTTCAATTGAAGGTTTAAATAATTGCCCTTGGGTTAGAGGTGGTTGTAATGATTAAGGAGGTGCAAAGCCAGGAGGACCTCTAAGTGGTATTCCTTGGTTTCCTCTCCAAGTAAAATTGGGGTGATTCCTCCAATCAGGATTATATGTGTTTGAGTAAGGATTGTTGAGTGGAGCTGATTGTTGAGTGGGGCTGGTGGACAACCATAATTTTGTATAAATTGTGCTTGTTCTACTTGTGATGTAGAACCAAAAGGGTTGCCATCATGACAATTAGAACTTAAGTGAGGACCTCCACAAAAACTGCACGACTCACTCTAAGGGGTAGAAGAAATGGAATTGACATTAACTGCGAGTGAGTTTATGTGTTTTAAGAGAGCGGCCACTTGTGCGGTTAATGCGGTAAGTGTATACACTTTATATTTTTCCATTGTTTTTCTTGTTATAACTCTCTCAGACGGTCATTGGTAAGCATTGGCAGCCATTTCCTCTGACAAATCAAATGCCTCTTCATGAGACTTACTCATCAAAGATCCTCCTGCCGTAGCATCTAAAAGAGTACGGATGGATTGATTAAGACTATTGTAACAGGTTTGAAGTCGCATCCACTCTTGCATTCCATGGTGCGGGCATTTTCTTATTAACTCTTTATATCGCTCCCAAGATTCATAGAGCGATTAATAATCAATTTGTGAAAAAGTAGCTATTTCATTTCTCATCCGCGCGGTCTTAGCCGGTGGAAAGAACTTAGCTAAAAAATTTTGAGCTAAATCTTCCCAAGTGGTAACCGACCCTGCAGGTAATGTATGAAGCCAAATCTTCGCTTTGTCGCTTAATGAGAATGAAAATAACCTTAGACGAATAGCACCATCAGAAACACCATTCACCTTAACAGTATCACATATTTCAAGAAAGGATGAGATGTGTAAATTGGGATGTTCATTAGGCAATCCAAAAAATTGGTTCCCCTGAACCATTTGAATCACTCTCGGCTTAATTTCAAAGTTGTTTGTTGCAATGGTGGGCCTAAGAATACTAATGAAGTTCCCCAAGACTTTTGGATGTGCATAGTCATGAAGAGTTTTTTGTTGAACCACAACCTCATCCCGAGGAAATTCTTCAATATTTTTCATTACTGTAGTAGAAAGACTAGCATTAACTTGCTTTTCTCTTCTTAATTTATGAGACGTTCTTTCTGGTTCTAGATTGAAAGGAAGCGAATTGGCTACGAGTCCTTCTCATACATTAATGAAAAATAAATTATAGAATAAACAAGAAAATGACTCGATCTATAACATAACTAAGAGTGTTGGCTCTAATGTTGGTTTCCTTATGTCCCCGGCAATGACGTCAAAAACTTGAACGATACTAAACTAATCACTATTTGGACGTATAACGCAAGTGCACATGGTATTCATGGATAGAGTGGAGAGTACAGGAGTATCGATCCTGCAGGAACAATAGAAACTAAGTACCAGGATAGACACCTCACTTAAATTTGAGTTGATCGAAATTTTGGATTTTGTTTTCCTTACACGTACACACACAAGTGGTTTTAAAGGGCTTTGAGATGATGAAAATTAATTTAAATTAAATTAACAAAGTATTCTTGTTTTTAAAAGACTTCGGATAACGAATTCGTTTAACAATTCATTAACTTCTAATGAGTTAAGATTTTAGAGTAATCAATTTAATTCTTTCCGATCGTATTATCAAATTTTCTTATATGCACCTCCGTCGAGGTTAAACAAGAATCTTTTTAAGGTAAAACATGTGACAATAAAGATTGCAGAATTTAGAATAAGAAGTCATTAAGCATCAAAACATAAAGAGTACATAATTAACATAAGTATGTCTATTTAATGTCAATAATGCTAATATTGTTGGTTTCTTTAGATATTAGTTTTCCTTTCGGTTTAGCTAACATTTATATATTCTGTAATTTATGCAAATCATAAAATTCTTTAATCACAAAAACATTATATGTAGGATTAGATCATCAATTACAAGATTTATTTTCATATATACCAATTATATTTTTCTTAGAGTTAGGTGGACCATTTATACAATTTTATAGTTTTGTTAAAGGCCATAAAAGAGTCTCTTATTTCTAAATAGACTCTCTAAATCTTCTAAGTGTTTAAGAACTGATTGTACAAGTTGGTTTTTAAAACCTTAAGGATACATGTTACCATCTTATCCTTAAATTGAAATTCTAGAATAAGATTACTTGTCAAGATCATGATTATGTTTCAACTTGTTCAATGACTCAAGATCTTGTAATATTTGACTCTTCTTAACTTATTTTTGGTTAAATCACATGAAAAACTTCATCATCATCCCAAGTATAAGAGGTTTAGCCCATGATAAAAATGATACAAACACACTTAAACTTATAGAGTGAACTATACATAATTACTAGTTTCAAATATGTAGTCACTTTAAAACTAGACATAACTTAAGAACACAATAACTTCATTTAACTTTATAACATGATAACAACAAAGTAGGTTCAAGTGTGTAAGGGATTTTATAACCAAAACAATCCAAGACGAGGAAGAAACTCAAGTACAAAGTTGTCTCTAGCAAGACCGGCTCCTTCTCGGTATGATCCGGTTTAGCGTGATGAATCGTTGAAATGGTGTATGCAATACTTGTTCCTAGCCATTTCCTCTCCTCTGGTTGCTTAAGTGGAACTACAAAAACAATGGACAAAAGAAAGTAGTAGAGAAAAACAAAGATTAGTGAAGAGATAGAGTAGTAAGTCCCTTTTATGCTATTTCTTTTTTAGTAACATATATTGATTTGATTTCTTACTCTTTTTCCTTACTTTCATGAATCTCCCTCTTTTAACAAGACAAAATGCCCATGTTTATACATTATTGGTGTTTCAAATCATCACAAGACAAGGGACCCTCACGATTAAAGTTAATACATGATTAAATTGATTAGAAGAAAAGTCCAAGATGATCACTTTGTTTTTTCATTAATATTATATTTAGTAATATAACAAAATAGGAAGAATATGGCCATATTATATACCAAAATATCAAGGATACACATAATCACATTATTATGCCAATTATACGATACAAAAGAAGGAGATTTACCTAGGTAAAAATCAAAACATTACTTGGCACGATTTTACGAAAGTGAAAAAGATCTTATACAAAAATAAGCATAACTATTTACAAAAACCTCCGTTTTATGTGATTCAAAGTGCAATAGAAAGAAGATATTTAGAGGTTTCCAATGATATAAAGTTCACAGCTTAACTCAACTGGAGTCGGGAGAACCATTATTTACAAAGTGAGACCAGTAACCAGGAAATTTCAACAACAAATTATAACATGACTCGAAAATGACTTGTTTTAATACAAACATATATCAAACACATGCAATAATACTCAAAACACTCCAATAATTAATTAAAGTAGTGAAATAACTTAAAACGACATGAAAATTTATTTGAATACACGAAAACACACCTAAAGTCAAGTGTAAAACAATGTAAATAAGTGATATAAATGCCACTTATCATCAAGTCATTCTCTTTTGGTTGATGTTTGTATCAAGTTCATAGGATAATAGCATTCTTTTTTGGTTAACCTATGATCACATGAAAATTAGCATGATATGTCTCTAATCTGTGTTAGGTCAATATTGTACGGTGTTAGAGAAATATTCATAATGCGACATGTTTAATCTGTGTTACATTCTTATTTGGACATAGAGTAAATATTTTAGTTTGGTTATGGCATGTTTTATAGTGACCAATAGCTTTTATCGGCATCTTTTTTTTTTTTTTTTTTGTCGAGCTTAATTACAAACATCTATCATAATAGAACATGAAATGAAAATTATTAGTTTATGATTGAAATCCATGTCAAATGAAGATACGCAGGCTATACGCTATGTCGAACTAGATTAAACTCTCGAGAAAAATCTAAAAATGAATCATCTTAATTTAATACATTCCTCTATTTAATTTTTTGTTTCTTTTCAACAACACACCCCCTTATTTTTATTTTATTGAGCTTAATTGACTAGGAATATTTCATTAACTTAATAATCACTATATAATTTCAGCTTTATTATCTATATTATCTATTTTTTAGGGTAATTAATTCATTCGCATAACGACACACGACAAATTTTGGCATCATTGCTGGGAAGTTAATCGTGAATTTTGTTGTGTTTATTTTTGCTAGTGATTTATTATATTACTATTTTACGTTTTCTTTTATTCCGAGATTGTCACAGGTTGTGAATAATCTCAAAGGTTCAGATGGACGACCTTGGCAATATC
>JAOVYX010021858.1:0-15259 GCA_035668315.1 Drosera spatulata | reverse complement strand
ATTTAATATTCTCTTGCGTGTTTTGAGTGAACATGAAATAATGGTAACGATGCAAAATGTAGAATATTTATAGATTGTTATAAATATTTTATACATGTCCTGTTTTCCCTTGGGTGACTCCTGTGCGCAAATTATTTATATTGTAACATAAATAAATTATGAAATGTTACAGAACTTCTTGAATTGGATATCATGTGGGATTTAATTATCTAAAAATCTCGAGTACAGTTAAATATGATCTCTGACGCCATGGTAGTCGCCTGCTATACATGGAATTAATAATTTAATTTCATGACACATGCCTGAGCAACCTGAATCCTGATTATAAAGAAATTTTCTGAAAATAACAATGACTGGGAGAGTTACGGTTACATAACTAACTAGGAAGGGACTGAACATCCCTTTAGCATGCACGCAACGACAATGAGTGTTGGCCGTGTTTGGTTAAAATTAACCATCCTGGGTCGACTGCCTGTTTAATAGTTCCTAATACGGCCATACTAGGTAACTATACTAAATCCCTGTGGTAACTCCTCCCATGTCATTAACTTCTAAAAGTCACGAAGATTAACACGACATGACATGTAATACGAGAAACAAGATTTCACCTGATCAACTTAAAGCGTTGTTAATATTACTGTTATCCTGTACGTACATGATTATAAGTATTTATATTCTCTTATTTGGTATATGATTGCTCGGTGTTGTTTGTATTGCATCCTGTTTGTGCATGGAAAACACATGATATAATAAGCATGTCAGACCCTTGAAATGGGCATGTATCTTGTGTTACTGGGCTTCCAAGCTCCCGGTTATGTGTTTGTTTCAGGTAATGAACGATCGTGGGATGAATAGTCATACAGCGATGCTGAATAGATTTGGACTATAGAAACGTTCCCTTTACATTTCTGGATATTTGATTTTCATGTAATAAAGGACAATGTAAGTTGGATATTTCATGATTTCCTATGTTTCTGATACTTAAACCCCCTATAATCTTGTCGCCTTGCTTCGAATGGATTTTGGAGCGGCGATAATGGCACGTGTCAAGCAGGTATTGGACAGGAAATCTTGGGGCGTTACATTAACAAACTCGGAGTTTAACCTCACCTCTCATGATTTCATTCCTATTTTGCATCTTCATCTTTGACATGACATTATTTATAGGATTAATCTGTATTAACCCTAACTTTTTGTTCATTATCGTGTGCCAAACCTTGTAAACCTAGCACTTGTCTTTATCACATTCATATATATATCGTACAGGGTTAACGGAGAAAAACTTACCCAAACCCTAGCATTACGACTATCAGGGTTAGGTTATCATGAACTGCGATAAGCTACAAGTGCTACCATACAATGATACAATAACATGGCACAACATCACACAGCGCACAGGGGAAAACTACCCATCACGCGTTAATATACAACTAGTATATTAACATGTATTGCCATCCAAATCAGAAATCTAAACGTTACCTTGTATATGAGTCTCGGATTGTTCACTTTATACCAAAGAAAAAACAATTTACGTCTCAATTTCTGTATAGTATGAATACGATACGTTCGTTATTACATACTTCTTTCATATATTTCATTATTTCTAAGTATTCATGTGTATTATACATCCATAAATACGTCTACTCCATCATTACGTATTCTTATATACATTCTGTTATTTTCACGTATTTACGTATATCGTACAAATACATAAACTTCTACGTATTTTTATTCAACTTTGTATTCTTGCTCTTTTTTACAACCAAACGCGCATTTTCCTATAGTTTTTGATCCAAATATTATATTTTAGTAGACATAATGGGTATACGGCTTGATACGACACATAAATGCATTGAAAAATAATTTTCTGGACTGGGTGAGAGACGTCACGACCGCTACAATTCTTGTTGCGGCCGCGACTAAATTCAGACAGTGACCTGACAGTTTTTAAGTTTTCAGGCCTAACTTTGAACGTGCATAACTTCTTCGTTTATTAACTAAATTGAGTGATTCTTGATTCATTGGAAACCTTAAGAAGTCCTCTAAAACTTTGATGAAAGACTCATTTACTGAATCAGCCTCTAACTGGGATAAAAGTGCTATTTAATGTCGAACGTCAAAGCTATCCAAGAACGGATACAGACTGGTTTGTTGATTTTTGCGTTTTACCCAACCAATTCAATCCCAAATGATTTAAAACTTCATAAACATAACATCTACTTAGTTCTTGTCATTTTTGTTCAATTTTGGGCTTGTTTGATACATAAAATCTTAAGTTTCGGGATCTCATTAGCATAACTCATCTTTTGGTTGAAATAACACGTTTCTTCGTCCATGACCTGTTTTTAATGTTATTTTCCTTATTTTTTGATCACATATAATCGGTTAAGAGTTGAAAACAGAAGTGACGTAGCTTACCCTCTCGTTGAAACGGTTTTGAGTCCGGTTTGTCTTGGTTTGCTTCCTTTGGCGTGAAAAACACCCCTCTTGTTCCTTTGATGGTTCGAACGCCTTCTCCTCCTCTCCTTCTTCCTTCCAGAAACTACCACAGCCACGCCCCGAGCTGCTGTGATCCTTAAGAGCTTGATTCCGTGCTTATCCCAAGAGAACCAAGAAGAAGAAAGTGAGGTGAAAAGGAGAGTAAGGGGAGAGGATAGCCTGCTTCTTGGTTCTCCTTTGGTGATGAAGATCAGGGAAGGAGGAGTGGAAATTCTAGGAGAAGTGGTGGGGAAAAAAGGAGGGAAAGGGGGTTTGGTGGGTGAATTTAGAACAAAACATCCTCGATTCGTTTAATCGTAGGATTAATTAATCTCATATCTCTAGCAATCTTCACTCAAATTTTACCACCACGCTCAAAAAATCATGTTATTAATTAACATATATTTTTCCAAATTTTTCTGCGACAAAAGTTATCCCAACTTCGTCACAAGTTTTAATGTTATAAACGTAACGTTACGTCTCAAAAGTTTGAAATGAGATTCGTTTCTCTCTTTTAATTTATTACAAACGAAGAAACACATATTTTGTTACGTTTATTAATTTTCGAACTATTATTTGATCACAATTTTTATATTTATTTGATCGTAATTTTCTGGGGCTTTACACTTCTTCTTCTATCCTTAAACGTATCCTTCCTCTCTTTCCTTTCCTAACTATAATCTGTTATGCTAATAGTGTTTAATTGGGTTTTTGTAAAAGATTTGAAGGAAGAAAATGACTTGTATATATAGAGAATTAAATTAACTAAAATAATTTAAGTGGAGAGTTTGTGGTTATTTAGTGAGTTTTTAGTGAAAAATTATTTTAATCTAAATGGAATATAAAAAAAAAGTGCCAAAATTAGGTTTAAGTCATTTCTGTATAAATACGATATTTTCGTATTAAGATCGTTTTTTTTCGTATTTGTGTATTAAGGTTATATTTCATTCATATTTTTTATTCTTTTCTTATTATATCATCAAACAAATCTTTTGACCCCACAAAATAAATTACAAAGTACGATTATTTACTATTCACGTTAATTATCGTAAAACTAAATTTTATGCGATTTTTTTTGGTTCCTTATCATATTTTGTCATGAATTTTGATAAACGAATTTTATATCCCCGTTGTATAAATTACAACGTTCTGTAATTTTTTTTTTATTATTTGAGATAATAATTTATCACGAGATTTTCGGGGTATTACACTTGCTCTCGTACGACCGAACAAACGAGGTACAACTCTTGTCGACGACGACGAGGAGACGTATGTCAACAACGTAGGTATTGATAGGTTGACGACGACGGGGAGGTGTAGGTCGATGACAATGGGAAGGCTTACATCGAGACGACAACGGGAAGGTGTATGATTGCGGGAGACGTACGTCAACGATGATGGGTTAGGTATACGTGTTGGATTGAAGGATTGACGACGACGACGAGACTTACATCGATGACGACGACGGGTGTGCGTCGAAGGCAAGGAGGTGTACGTCGAGGGACGGCGACTGGTTGAGAGTGCATATAGTTAGGGTTTTTGAATTTTAATTATGTTTTCTTTTTTAAGGAAAAGGGTATTATTGTCCAAGTTGTATTATTATTTTAAAAAGTGTACATGTAGGAAATTAATATGATATACTTCATTTGTAATGAAATATGTTTGAAAAAATGTATCTCTATTCACTCAATAAATTTTATCATATTATTATAGAATTTTTTATTTTTATAGATGAATTTACAGTAGAATTATGTATAATGAGGAGTGCAAAATGAAGAGAAAAAATATAGAGATTCTGATGCAAGTATTCTTAGGGATGTGTGTCAATGGTGCACCTTGTATCAATAGTTTAATTAATCATCGAGATTCAAATAAAAAGATGAAGGATTGAAACTTAATTATCATGTTTTAGTCTTTATTATTTATTTATGTGGTTTAATCTCAATCATCATTTAAACATCTGACACATGATGTGACAAGACATATACTCCTTTTTTTTTTTTTTACTTATTGGATACTTAAATAACAATCTAGATCAAGTTTTAATGAATCTTGTTCACAAAATTCCTCCATTTATGCACAATCATTATAAATATTTAATATAAATATAGAGAATTTTTTTTGGTTAGTTCTAAGCATGTCACTTTCTTATTGATTAATAGTTATACACATGCCAGCATCCCATTGATTTAAACATATATATTTTTTATTGGCTTATACATTATTATTAAAAGTATCATTATTATTAAGTATATGAAGGGCTTGAGCTAAATCATTAACAAACATCATCAATTTGCTTAAGCATCAAAGACAATCATATTGTACCAAATCTACATGTTAAAGGAGTAAAATCAAATTAAAGATGGGAATAAAATGAAACTCTATGATAACAAGTGAACTCAAAATGTGCCTATATCATCTGAGATATAAGGACTATCATCGATGTAGGTCTAGTCTGTATTAGTTAAGATGAGTTGGTTTAGTCGTAACTCATTTCCCTATTAACTGTCGGGGTTCAACATGATATCAAAAAACTGCTTCTTTATATAAAAATAAGATAATCGTAGATAAAAAAAAGAATGTGCATCATAGGACTCATAACCTAGTGTGTTTAGGATTTAACGATAAACATGAAAGACTAAGATTAAAATAAAACATGTTAATCTCTACCGTTCATTAGTGTTGTTTAACTTAATCGCAATTATTTATTTGTTATAAGACATTCATATGTTATCATCACATACTCTCTAAACCCTACTCCTCCATCTCAATTTAATTAAAATATTTTGAATTGATAAAAAAAAATTGTGTGTTCTATTATACAGATAATGAATTTTTTGTTCTTATAAGTATATATGAAAGGTAAAGAAGTGAGAAAAATGATAATGCAAGGGATTGATGTGATATAAATTAGAGATTTTTAATAGTTTTATATGAAAAAATTTTTAATAAAAATATTTTATTTATTTTGAAACAACTCGTTTTATTTAATTTGAAAAAAAAAAAGAAGTAGGTAAAACTAGGGACATTCTAGTGTGAGCCTTTCTACCTTAATACACAATATATACACAAAAACTTGTCACGAACAAGTCCAATGGTGCAAAGTAGTCTAATGCTTGGACATGTTTGGACTCCAAAAGATTTTTTCTTGTTTTCTTTTTTCTTTTGAAGCTACATTAAATACGAATGGAGTATATATACCCATTCACATGGCAACCATCCGAAACTTAGGCCGCAACTCAAAACCCTAGCGAGGCATTTATTTCCTCCATATAAACCATCTCTTCACTCTATTCAATCCGTTTTATTTAATTTGAAAAAAAAAGTAGATAAAACTAGGGACATTCTAATGTGAGCAGTTCTACCTTAATACACAATACATACACAAAAACTTGTCACGAACAAGTCCAATGGTGCGAAGTAGTCTAATGCTTGGATATGTTTGGACTCCAAAAAATTGTTTTCCTTTTTCCTTTTTTCTTTTGAAGCTACATTAAATACGGATGGAGTATATATACCCATTCACATGGCAATCGTCCGAAACTTCGGCCGCGACTCAAATTTCTAGCGAGGCTTTTATTTCCTCCTTATAAAACCATCTCTTCACTCCATCCAACCATCTCACCATCGATTCCCACACTCCTCTTGCCCTCCCCGCCGTAGGCAAACTCAACTCTCCGACTTCGATTCTGTTACACAATCACCTCCGTCGCGTCTTTTGTCGTAGATCTGGTTGTTTAGTCGCCGGTAGCCTGTGATTTTTTACAATGATTTTGCGTTTCTGATTGTGTCTGGGACTTGAGGTTTTTGTTTTGGAAATTGGGCGTGGATTTGGGGGAAGTGATGACGAGATTATCGATTTATTGTCAGAGGTGTTAAAAGCTCTGCTGATTGAATAAGGATTTGCACGTCAGTCTGATACTCATCTTCCGAATCAAGTTAGTTTGGGAGCATATTTGCGTATTTTTGTTTTAAAATTATTTTTCAAAATTTGTCTTCAAAATAATTATTTTTCAGTAGAATTTTTTTTTATAAAAAAGATTTTATTTAGGGTTTGTAGTTTACGTGGTTAACCACGTACATAACGCTATGCGTGATTAATTCGTTGGATTTTAAAATTAATGATTAAGGATGTTTGGTCAAACTTTAATGGGTCAAAATTAACTTTAATTGATTTCGATCATACGTGGAGAGTGTTTCACCCGTATAATTTTAATTTTAATCAATTAAAATTAAAACTTTTTTTAATGGAAAAGTCAATTCTATGATCAGGAAAAATAATTTAAAGTTATTATTTTATTAAATTAAATTAATTATTCAAAAATTACAATCAAATATAATTTATTATATCATCTATAAGTTTTTATAAGTAGCTGATCAAACGAGCCATGACTCTTCTGCATAAAAATTGTTATTCTCTCACATATGCAAAGTGTTTTTGATATGTGTTTTATTAATGTTATTTTTTTGGTAATTAATGGAAAGGTAGAATTTGATGTTGTCAAAGTCACCCATGCATATTCTTGTCTTGACTGAATAAAATTCTGGCTTAAAAATATTAATCCTTAATTTTTTTTTAAAATCACGTTTCATATTATATGCAATATTTTTTCATTTAGGTTGTCCCATGATATATACAAAATAATTTATTTAGTAATTTTTTACATGAAAAAATCGAAACAATGTTCATCTGATACATTATATTCATTATCTTATTTCACATCGTTATAGCAAATCCCCTTTAACACTAAAAACGTATTTTTTGTTATCAAATTTCATGTAAATTCAATACATACATGAAATCACCACAAAGAAAGTAATAAGTTCATCCTGACTTTCCAAGGGCCAAATTGCCGAAGAGGATGATCAATCAAATCTATATTATATATTAAGCAAATAAAGGAGGTTTTGTCTTTGATTGAGTTGTTTTGAACTTGACCATCCAATTTTTTCATATCATAGTTCTGATTGAATGTAAATATATTAAAAATAAAATACAAGTCAAATTAAATTCAATAAAAATTTATTGATCAATCTATATATTTTGATTGAATTTTAGAAATAAATATTATATTTAAATATCTATCAAATCTATAATTAATATTAAATTTCAATTTTAACAATTAATAAAATAAACGAGGAGAAAATAATATTTTATTTACAAAATATTTGAGAAGTTGATAACTAATATTACTTTATCATTATTATATTAGTTAAAAAAATATATCATATCTTTTGTTTATTATATCAGTGCGTTATTGCACAGAGGGATATACTAATTATATACAGATTGTGTCCCTTTGGCCTCACTCGCGCACATCCTGGGAAGAGGTCACCCATCCCAGCATTAATTCACGTTAAGCACGCTTAACTGCTGAGTTTTAAAGTGATGGACTACAAAAAATGAAGGTGCACCTTGTTGGTATAGGTAGTACTATCAAACCATTTAAGCATTTCCTTGGGGTATTACATACACCCCCACTTAAAGAACACAACGTTCTCGTTGCGACTTCAAGCACGACACACAGCCTCAGAACCTTCCCCTGCTAGGCGTCTGACCAGGACCTTTTGTCCACAGGTCCAGCACGCGGTCGTAGGGTTATTCTGATACCATACTGTAACGCCCCGGTCAAATCCTTGCTACCGGATCGTCACCAAGAATCGCTCGCCAGGCTAACAACTGGTCCCACAGACTAACATTTGTCCTTTCAGTGCGCTTTGGCCTCACTCGCGCACACCCTGGGAAAACTTGTACTTTCAGTTGAGCACGGTTAACTGCGGAGTTCTAAAGTGATGGGTTACTGAAAAGAAAGATGCACCTTATTGGTATAGGT
The DNA here is from genome assembly GCA_035668315.1 of Drosera spatulata. Taxonomy (NCBI): domain Eukaryota; kingdom Viridiplantae; phylum Streptophyta; class Magnoliopsida; order Caryophyllales; family Droseraceae; genus Drosera; species Drosera spatulata. Next base: position 6,947 of record JAOVYX010021858.1, on the reverse strand, counting down.
AGTACTATCAAACCATTTAAGCATTTCCTTGAGGTATTACATACATCCTCACTTAAAGAGCGTAACGTCCTCGTTGCGAGATCAAGCACGACACACAGCCCCAGAATCTTCCCTCACTAGGCGTCTGACCTGGACCTCTTGTCCACAGGTCTAGCACGCGATCGCAGGGTTGCTCTGATACCATATTGTAACGCTCCAGCCAAATCCTTGCTACCAGATCGTCACCAAGAATTGCTCGTCAGGCTAACAACTTGCCCCACAGACCAACACTTGTCTTTTCAGTGCGCTTTGGCCTTACTCGCACACATTTTGGGAAAACTTCTCAGGAGATCACTCCTCCCAATATTAATCCATGTTAAGCACGCCTAACTGTGAAGTTCTAAAGTGATGGGTTATCGAAAAGGAAGGTGCACCTTGTTGGTATAGGTAATACTATCAAACTATTTAAACATTTTTTTGGAGTATTACAGCATTCCTGCATCGGCTGATAATCTAGTAAAATAACTATTCACCATGAATTCTTTACTTATTTCTTAAATGCATTCCTAATTTTTGTATTTAGAGTACTATTTTTTTATTTATTATATGCATATCCTTATTATTTCGAAAAAATAAAACAATGATTTTATGATTATTTTGATAAATTGAGGTGAAATTTTAATCATTTGCAATGATGAGTTTATAAAACAATTTCGTAAAAAAGAATTTATACATTTGTCTGATTATTAGCTTCTATCTTACGTCAATCTGTTGTATAATAGTAGACCCTAGCTACAACTTTTTAACATAATTCTTTTTTGGATTTGTGGCGATAAAGATTTATCAACATGTTTTTTTCTTTTTACAGAATTTGAACTTGAACTTTAGCATCAATCATTTACCAGTGTTGGTTGGTCATAGATATGTTATTGAGAAAGGTTTGATGAGTTTATGACTGAGATACATATAATATTTGGAAAATCAATGATACATATTCCTCTAACGTGATATAATTTTAGGATTCATTTCGTACACAGATGAAAATCAATGATAAGATCACTAATCTCAATAATCCTGGTTTGATATGCAAAATATATCTTTGACACCCAGTCATATGTTCTCTTATTTTTTAATTAGTTCTCTCATTGATTTTTAATTAACTTCTATCATATGATTTGACACCCAGTATATCTTTGATTTTTAATTAGCTTCTATCAAAGGTAAATCTTTGATATACATATCTAATTCATATGTTCTCTTATTTTTTAATTAGTTCTCTCAAATATTTGACTCTTGGGTCTTTGTCATTTTCATGACCACTCTAACTTTGTTACTAAAAAAGTCTTTCCATGCATCGTTCAAGATGAATATAATGCATGTAATCCGTGACTTTGATATTAATAAAGATAAGTCTTCTGCTTACTTGATTGAACTAAGAAAAAAAATAAAAATATATACCCAAGACCCTCGGGGTCCAATATAAGCCCAAAAAAACTGTCACCAGTATAGCGCTCATCATACTCAGCTACTAAAGGGGACTGTGCTGAATGTGAGGGTTGAAGAATTGGTGATGGTGGCAAGGACAATCGACGTGGAGGTGCTAATGGAGCAGACGATCAAAGAGAAATCCCTGGTGGAGCATACGCGTGAGGTTTCTCTATTGAGATGGTCGTACGATCGCGAGGAACCTAATCAATGAAAATGAATCATACCTCTAAAAAGATAATATTTTCTCACAATTTCATAGAATAAATCTATGAGCGGTTATAAGATGTTGCTCAGCTAACGTATCCTTTCTCCCATTTCTTGTGGCATATCCCTTATTCTTGTGAAACAACACAGTTGCAGATTAGGATCATCGACATCATTTGAAGCACCATAGTTGCAACGAGGATTTCGAGTCTTTGGGTCCATCTTAATGTCAAAATAATATTGACAAAAATTGCTCTACTTCTCCACAACATATGCCTCACAAATGAAGCCCTCGACATGTGCCTTATTACAAATGAAACAAAATCCATAAGAGAGACATGATTTATAATTTTGTACCCTTAAAACACTATTACTTCAAAGAATCTATAATCGGGGGAAAAAAACCACTTTAGAATGCATAAGATATACCTCTCGAAAGTATACATTCATCCACAATTCACAAGTCCAGCAATTTTTGTCTCATGTGGAAAGTGCAAGCGTAAGTGCTCCATAGAATGGAAGAAAGGTGGAGGAAACAACCTTATCAACTTGCATAGAATCTCAAGGATATGCATCTTAAATCTCAACATGTCCTCGCGGTGTATATTATTGCAACACAGACCTCTAAAGAATGAGCTTAACTCTTGATGAAGACATTCACATTAGCGCCTGCAACAAAACATGAAAAGTTACCGAAAGCAGCTTTTGCATGATAACATGATGATCATGACTCTTTAGGCCCTTCAGACATCATTTCTTATCACGAACACAGCGTCTCAAATTGGATCCATGCCCATCAGAAAATGACAGCTTTCTAATTCATTCATACAATACCCTTCTCGCCTCCTTCTTCAACATATAAGGAACTGTTTCCTCAATGCCCCGCCTATTTTTCAACCTTTTCAACACCAACTTCGGACGCTTGCAATAAAATATGAGATCTTTTCTTGCCGTCACCGTGTCTTTAGTCTTTCCTTTCATGTCCGTTACAGTGTCAAACAAATTGTCAAACATGTTCTTCTCCACATGCATAATGTTACGAACGGGTCTGTTAATTACAAACACAAAAAATATCATGTGGGCAGAATAAATGAGATAAAGATTTTTACGTGAAAATCCTTGGGAGAAAACCACGGGCGGTCGACGACGAAGAAGATATTCACTAGTAAAATGAGGAAATATAAAAAAAAGCAATACGAGTATCAAGGATTCGTAACAAGTAATTAAACATCCTCACTTTAATGTGTTTAAGGTGTATAAAACACTACTTACTTTCTGCCTCCTCTGTTTCTCCTTCCTTTGTCTTCTCCTCTCAGTTCTTCTCTGCTTCTTTCCCTCTTTCCCAGCTCTCCTCTTATACAAGCAAAATCAACATGGACGAAACACGGAAAAGGCATGCGGGAAGCAAATCACGCGGAGAAGAACGCGGACATGCTGAAGGTTCACGTGGGAATGGATTTGAGGCACACCATCAACACATAACATTAAGATTATGCATAATTAACAAGTTGTGCCAATATGACAATTGCAAAAAATAAAATAAAAAAATGCGCTTCTTAGTTCAGTTATGAGTGACATTGAAGTCATTGTGATCGAAAGAGAACACGCGATCACGTATCTCATCATCGGTATACATAGGGATCAAATCATCATAATAAATCCAATTCTTTGAGAACTCGCTTCTATTGGCTCAAAATGAATTTTCATGAGGCAAAAACGATGATGATAATTAAACCGTGTCTGCTTTCTACCATTCTTAAGTGTGAAAGAATTGGTATGCTCTATATAATAAGGACAATGCCAATCTTCTAGTCGTGCTCCATCCAGAAAGCATTCTATATGTTGGAAAATCACTAACAGACCATAACAACGATGTCATCATCTGAAAGGCCTGCCTCTTGGAAACATTGTAAGTGACCTCACCAAAATTCCACAAATGAGTCACCTCCTCAATCAAGCGCTGCAAGTAAACATCCAAATTCTCCTTTGGACTTTTCGGTCTTGGAATGATCATAGAAAGCATTGTGTATGGAGTTTTCATGCATAGTCCTCGGAAAAGATTACACGGAGTCAATATCACTAGCCAGCACGAGTACTCAGCCCCAGACTTTCTGAAAGGAGCAAACCCATCAGTGCTAGACCCAAACAAACCTTTCATGGTTCTGCAGAAAATCGAGGAAACTCATTCTCCAAGTGCTTCCAAACTTCACTGTCAATGGAATGCGACATCATGTTCTCAAAACTACAATTACTGACGTGCCAAGACATTGTCTTAGTTATGGTCTTAGTCGCATACAAACGGTGCAACCTCAGGATGATAGGAAAATATTGTAGCACGTCATGAGCCATGCACTTCGTGTCCCGAAGATTATCCTTGTACCTGCGTGCCCCACAGTTAGAACACATCTTCAAGTTCTCAGCATCCTTTCTGAACAAAATGCAACCATTGTGTTATACATGTATCTTCTGAACGAGAAGACGAATGCCACTCATTAGCCTGATAGTTTAGTACAACGTGTCCGTCATCTCATTGTCTTTCGAACAAATATCTTTCAACGCCGTTGTAATGGTATACGTTGCCCTATGCGATATATTATACTCACACATGATGTTCAATAACCTGAAAGCAACCTCCAACAGAGACACTTTGTAATCAGGATACAAAGACTTTCTAACAACATTCAACATATCGAAAAAAGCCTAGGAAGCAGGCGAGAACTATCATCATAAGGGTTCATCGTCTCTTAATTCAAACCAGCCGGGCACTTGCCAGAGAACTAATAAGCGTATAAGTTAGGGACCGATCGACTGGAATTGGTTGGTCTCTTGCTTGCTTCGCTTTGCTTTCAGTCAAAACCTTTTGGTATGTAACGGTTAAGCGAGACTGTCAATCCCCTCGTTCTTGTCAAGAGCCCAGTAGCAGCTCACGGTCTTGCTAGTACTTCTTTCTTTCTCCGTGCCGGATGCGGACACTATAATAATAGGAATAACCACGACCAAGCCAATCCAAAACCATATCCTCAAACGGATTTGAGCACATCGTTCTTGCGGTTTTTCCTTGCTCAACCTGTTGAAAATCGATCCGATTTGATCATGTTTTTGAGCTAATTCTGATCATCAGATTGGGACGATATTGGGCTCATTAGAAATTACGTTCGTAGTAGATGATCACAACACGTTAACGTTCTCAAAACCAATTTCGGATGAATGAGAAATCAATGTCCTAAGTATCTTATGTGAAGAGGAAAATGCTCATGTGGTGTACTTTATCCACATCGGAATTCTTGTATGGTATGATGCATCTTATAAAAAGAATGAGGGGAGAATGGGTTGGAGCCCCAAGGGGTACCCAATTTTGTGTGAGGGGGACAGCCCGGCTCAGTTCGGATCGTATCGGTTGGTCGTTCGCGTGACTTCATTAATGTATCATTTTTTATACTAAAGTTTTATTATTGGACCCTAGTGCATCTACATTATACAAATGCTGTCGTGTCGTGTCGTGTAAATAGGGTTCGAGGCACTAAGTGGTACGTTGGTCTTGAGAGACGGTCGTCAAAGAACCGTAAGCATCAGTGGCGGGACGATAACGTCTTAAGGTGTTTTAGTTTGTTCATCCCTGTATTCTGTCCTTGTTTTCCAATTTCGATTTTGATTTTTGTACTAACCTACTAACAATCTTAAGATGTTATATTGAATACAGGAATCTATTCAATCATTATCTATTGTTTTTTTACTCATCTACGAACCCGATTACTTTGCTTCGCATTGTTTACGGGTTTGATTACTAGCCTATAAAAAGATTATAACACTTTACCTACGATTCGATTATTGGGTCTATAAATCCGATTGTTTTACCTAGCTTAGCCTACGGATTTGATTGCTAAGTCTACGGACCGATTGCATTACCGAGAAGGTTCGTTTGTCCTACTTTGTTATAGTGTTGACGTACTGCTTTGTACACATAATTGATTGTTTTCTTTGCTCTGTATATAGAAAGAAATGAGAACGAGTAATACAACAGTTACTCCAACAATTGCTCCGACTCCCTTGAAGAAACCGGAGAAGTTCACGGGCGTGGACTACAAACGAAGGCAATAGAAGATGTTATTCTGACCTGTATGAGTTTGGCAAAATTCCTCATTGAGGATCCGCCAAAAGTTGCTAACGAAGAAAATGATTCGAAGGTTCTGGTAGATCAAACTGCAGGGAAATAAGGAGACTTTCTGTTAAAGAACTATATCCTTAATAGTATGGACAATACATTGTCCAACATGTGTAGTGTTGTTGAGATCGCTAAGGAACTGTGGGAGTCCCTCCAGAAATAGTACAAGACGGAGGATGTCGGCCAGAAAAAGTTCATGGTTGGAACTTGGAAGGTTCCTCGAGTACAAAACGGTGGACTCCAAAACTATGGTAAGTAAAGTGCAAGGGCTTCAGATCATTATACATGATATTCCTGCAGAAAGGATGAAGCTTTGCGAGACTTTCAAAGTGGCAGATATCATCAAAAAGTTACCTCCCCTATGGAAGGACTTCAAGAACTATCTTAAACACAAACACAAGGAGATAAAGCTTGAATACCTTATCATGAGATTGCAGATTGAAGAAGACCATCGCCAATCTGAGAAAAGGATAGGGAAACAACAATGGAGGTAAAGGCGAATTTGGTGGAGTCAAGTTCAAGCAAGAAGCGAAAGCGTCCCAAGAATGACCAAAAGAGGGGAGATGCGGCCAAGGAGAAGTTCAATGAAACATGCTTCAACTACGGGAAGTCGAATCAAAGAGCACGTGATTGTCGTCAACGTAAGAAGAACAACAATCAATATAAGCAGAACCATTGTGGAAAAAGAAAAAGGCGCCAATCGATCTCTCGAACCTTTCCCTTGTTGATGTAGTTTTTGAAACTAACATGGTGAACAATATGAGAGAGTAGTGGGTGGACACTGGAGCCACTCGTCATGTTTGTGCTGATAAGAAGATGTTTTCATCATGCATGCCTGTCAAAGGATGAGATCTTTATATGCGATACTCTTCTACTTCTTCATTCATGTATTGGCAAGGTCGTGTAGAAGATGACCTCGAGCAAGAAGCTGACTCTAGGAAGAATCTAGTTTTCGATCCCCTTTTGTCTAAGCCTGGATTTAGGCTTGTGTTTAAAGCTAATAAATTTATATTGTCTAAGGTTGGGATGTATATAGACAGGAGCTATTTAGATAATGATTTCTTCAAGATGAATGTAATGCCTCTAAATCGTGACTTTGATAATAATAAAGACT
>JAOVYX010021857.1:0-44219 GCA_035668315.1 Drosera spatulata | reverse complement strand
AAAAAAAAAAAAAAAAAAAAAAAAAAAAAAAAAAAGTCTGTGTTATCTGATTTTGTTGATTCTTCAGGCTTACATGCCAATGCCAGTAAAAGTCACTTATTTGTTACTGGTGTACCTGATGATATGTGCTCTCAGCTTGTTGCGTTTATGGATATGGACTTAGGTTCATTCCCTAAAAAGTATCTGGGGGTACCTCTTTCGTCTAGCAGGTTACAGAACTCTCAGTTTTTACCTTTTAGTGAGAAGATTACAGCTAGAGTTGTGACTTGGATCTCTAGGTTTCTGTCCTATGTTGGGAGACTACAGCTTGTAAAAGCTGCCTTGATGTCTATAAAGTTCTATTGGTCCCAAATTTTCCTACTGCCAGCTGGGGTTTTAGACGAAATAGAGGCTATCTTGGGGGCATTTCTATGGACCGGAGTTGCATTAAACAAGAAGAAGATCCTGGTGGCTTGGGATAAGCTTTGTTGTCCCATTAAGAAGGGGGGACAGGGATTGAAAAATCTAAAAAGACATGAAGTATTGCTTTGCTCTTCAAACAAATCTGGGCTGTGGAAAAGGATAAAGAGAGATCGTGGGTTCGTTGGCTTCACTCTTACTTTTTGAAGGTGTTTCAGTATGAGATTTTCAGATTAAGGTGAGTATGCCTTGATCCATTAAATCCCTATTTGTTGTTAGGGATAAGCTGAAGTGGGGTGTAGAAATGAGGGGATCTGACAGAAGCTGGACGTTTTCATGTAATGGGGAGTACATAGTCTCAACTGGGTATAAAGCCCTTTCTCCTCCTGGTATAGCTCTCAGTTGGACCAAACCAGTATGGAGAAATGTTAGACCTTAACATGCTTTTTGTATGTGGTTATGTTCCCTTGATAGACTTCAAACAGGGTGCCGTTTATATCAGCATAATGTCTCATCTTCTGCTGATTGTAACCTGTGTGGGTGTGTACTGGAGACTAGGGATCATCTATTCTTTTGCTGCTCTTACTCTCAACTAGTGGTGGTTGATGTTTTAAAAGAGATGAAGCTGGAGTAGAGACCACTCCCTTGGAATACTTGGTTGGGCTGGTTTATGAAGGTTGCTGCACGTAAATCTTCTATGGCTATTCGAAGAAGAAAGATGAATGCTGCAATGATGTATTATCTATGATGGGAAAGGAACAGTAGGGTGTTCAGAAGTGAAGCTATGCCCCCTAAGGACTTTGAGCGTTTGATCATGGCTGCTGCTGCTGTGTAATCGTATTGATTCTATTGTTTTGTGCTGTTCTGAGTTGATACTATGTACTGTTAGAATGGCTTTGTGAATGCTGGTGTGTTGAGCTTACACTGTACGCACGATCTATGTAAAACTTTGTTTTGGTGACATAAAAAGTTTCGGTTTTACGAAAAATGGAATAATTAAATAATCCAAAATAAATAGAGACAACATCAAGATTTTTACCCGACAAATCCCCTAAAAATAAAGGGATAAAAACCACCAACCGTTGTAATATCAAAATATTCACTAGTAATTTTTTTTTCTCTATAGGGTTACTTACACTAAAACATATACCCCTAAAACATCCTACTCCATACCCGAAACGGGAATTTTTTCACTTCCGTCGACCCCGTGAATTTATGTGATGATGCAAATGAAGAGCCCCATGCTACTACCTTTTATAGGCCCTTTCCGAGAGTGAATTTGCAGTGGGAAATGCTTGAACTTTCGCTGCCCAAATCTTCAGACTTTGCTGCTGTCGTCCCACGCGCTCAAATACAACAGCCATGGTGATGAAGCCCACCAGGCAAGTACACATGAAAAAAAACCTAACACTTGCATAAAACATATGAAAATGCAATGCATTTTGTTTTATTTCAAACCTTGCGGCCATCTTTCAACATAATTTATTTGTCTTTTCTTTTTGCTTATAATATACCATAATATTTTATGTTACATGAGGGATAAATGCTAACACAACCATTGTTACTTAGAAAAACTTAAAAAAAATATGATTGTTATATATATAGAATACTACATACTATTAAATCGTCCTTACATTAAATTGAGATAGAAAAATCTATTTTCTTTATCTCGTAAAAAATATAATGTTTGTCCACGTAAGTAATAAAATTGATCACGTTAGGAAGGATCTATGGGACAACCAAAAATGTTTTTTTTATAAAATTATCATAAAATATCAAATATAGTTTAAGTTACGTATTATAATCCCGAATGAAAATAAAATTCATACTATATCTTTTAGTAATAAAAAAATTAACCCAACAAAATATATACAATAATGAATAGCAATATAAGTACTACATAATATTGTAATTCATTCGTTTCATATAAATTATAATGTGTTGATCTGACATGATTATTTAAAGATATGTTGACTTTGTATTGTTTTACCTAAATACCATTGAGAGATTGTAAGAGTGGGGTGAGTGGATAAGGAGAGAGAAAAAAAAAGTTGATGTAATGAAATATACTCTCTCCGTATCATAATAATTTTTTTGGATATCATATAATAATTATAACAATATTCTATTTGAAAAAAAAAATTCTTCAAAAATACTTAAGCATTCTTATTTTTTACTTTATATCACATTAATTCATCCAATTATCACTTTTCTTTCTATTCTTTTGCTCTCTTCTTCCTCTCATACAAGTTCAAGAGTATTGTAATATTTATACGTAAAACACAACACACATATAAATTTTTGCGAAAAATCCAATTTTACACTTAATATGTAATTGAGGGAGTTGATATTTTAGACTTTTCATTATTTTAAGGTTATTAATTATGAAAATATTATTATAATTTAGGTAGAACATCTATTTTAAATAATATATCATAATTTATATGAAGGACGCGTCGTTAATGCTGCAAAAGATATCGTAGTGGCTGCTGCAAACTGTAAGTTGAAAAATTTATATTATAAATTAAAAAATTTATATTATAATTTGTTGAATGTATATAAGTCAGATTTTAGTTATAAAAAACACTAAAATCTTGATTGTATAACTTCATCAATTTTCAATTTGCAATATAAAATTTTTAATTTATAATATTTACAACAATCATTACCCAAATTTTTACAACATAAATGAATTTCCCTTAAGTGAAATGAAACAAATATTCATTAGGAAACAGAGAAGGCATATTTTAAATCATCGCAAAACTTGTAAAAAGATCGTTCGATATTTTCCTCATCTTCACTGTCAGAGACCACACTTTCAACGTCGTAAGAAAACTTTTGAATTCAGTCCAAAATCACTTTTCACTGATCTCCGACCACACTGGTCACCACTCCGCTCACGCCCTCACAATGCTGCCACCCTTCACCGTCACCGTCTCCGCCCTCCTCCTCCTCCTCCTCCTCCCCTTCACCACCCCCACTTCAATCGGCGTCAACTGGGGCACGCTTTCCCTCCACAGACTCTCCCCACACTCAGTACTCAACCTCCTTCACCAGAACCGGATCGTGAAAGTGAAGTTGTTTGATTCTGATCCCGAGGTGTTGCGGGCGTTGGCCGGGAGCGGAGTTGAGGTGATGGTGGGGATTCCGAACGAGGAGCTTGGGAGTGTGGCGGGGAGTGCGGATGCGTGGGTGAAGGGGAAGGTGGCGGGGTTCGTGGGACGGAATGGGGTCGATGTCAGGTTAGGGTTAGATTTTGGTGGTATGTTTTGTTGATGTGTGGACTGTTAAAATAGAGTGTATTTGGGGGAAGAGTTGTGGGCTGATTTTAAATAAAGCCACCGTGGCTGTCTATAATCCCACTGCCACACTGATTAGGGACAAATCATACTTACGAGACTACAATCCCATTTGAGTGTAGATGCAACCGTACTGACCATGTTTTCGACAGTGGGCATTCAGTGAGTTTGTTGCAGTGATAATGAGCGGAGTAGTTGGGGATCTTTCTGTGCTGTATTCATCATATCCGATGTGGGTTTACAATTACATCTCTAGGAATGGGTGGAGCATTGATATTTGAATTTGGTTTGTGAGTTTTGGTTAGAAGGAGAAGAGAAGGAAACGTTAAATTCGAAAAGAGAAGAATGCAATTGAGGGGATAATTTTTTTGGTGTATAGTTTGGTCAGTTTTTCGAAGGGAAATTGCAAGTATGATTTCCTTATCTTATTTGTGAGTTGACAAGAAAATAAAAAAAGAGGCTCTGTTAAAAGAGTATATCTCCATCTAGCGTTGATTTCAAAGTAGTAAACTACAACATACTCACTCCGTCCTTAATTGAAGATAATATGCTGCTAGGAAAAATGAAAATGGCTCGAAGTGTTCATGTTTGGATATCTGTGATTGTGATTCTGGTATTACATGTTTTTTGATAGCTTTTGTCAGTTTCCACTAGAAGATTTATTTCCTTCCTTGAATTGGTACAAAAATTTGTGCTGTGGTCTTAGTGGTGATGGACATGATTATCTACTATGGTTGCTTAGGTTGTATATCTCTTGGAGTTCTCCTTTTTTTGTTGTATAAAAAGGGAAATATCCGAATAAGTTACCATCTTTGTTTTAATTTTTAGATAGAGCATTTGCTCATTTCTACTTCCTTCGTCTCATGAAAAGTGCCAACACTTGTTTTTTCTGGATGTTCCACAAAAAATACACCATTTTTTTATTTGGAAATTTGGAAATACAACAGTTCTATGGTGTTTTCATATCAATACACCCCTACTTTTTATTTTATATCACATTAACTCATCCCACTATCACTTCTCGTCGCATTCTTTTCTCTCTCTCCTTCCTTTCACAAACCTTCAAGGATAAAAACGTCTTTACATAGAAATTTAACACACATACATTCCCTTGCAAGTTAATCAATTGTATTTATTATGGGACGGAGGGATTATAAGCTAAAGGGTGCAAAATGACAAGGTCAATAGCTGATCAGTTGATGCTTGCTCATTGGTGGGAAGTTTCTTTAGGCTACTTGGTTTGTCATTGTTATTCTTTTACCCCTTATACAGGAAGAGGGGAGGGTGGAAAACGTGATCAGGGCTTAGGAGTGTAGGAAATGAATAGTTTGTAGGTAGCTCCACAAAGATTGAATTAGTGCCGAAGCCCTCTTTAAGGTTGCCCTCTGTGATAAGGCTTAGTGTCACTCCCCGAATCTCCAAAGGCATGATGACACATGAATTATGAAATAAACCCAGAACACACGTAAGCCATTATAATCAAAACCAAATTCAATTAAACTTAATACATTAAATATCGTGCAACTATTACATCACAGTCGGTACGTCTTTACATAAATCTGTACATCTTGACCAAGCAAAGAGCAACAAGGATGATGATGATTCGAATGTCCAAAAGTCATCGTCGTCATTAGAGGAGGAACTTAGTATTCCGTTGGATGATAACATAACATTTGATTCAGAGTAGAAATAGAATAAGATTGAAACTAACTATTTTCTCTATGAAACCTTTATGTTATGAAATACTTCACAACATGAAACTGTGATTTTTTGGTTTTATATGAAAAGGAAACCATATGATATTTTTTGTGTTCAAAATTTGAAGTGTTGATTGATGTAGAATTGTTTCTATAACAATTTGTAATTTATATCATATGTATGAATATTTATTATTATATCTAATAATACTCAATATTTTTTAAATATCATCGACATGTTACCGACATTCGACATCCGACATAAAATTTTTATAATCGACACGACATCGACATTTTGAACCTTGGTCACTGTTCAAATACGAATCAATAAACCTCCATATACAACTATCAACAAAAATATCTCAATCAAGCAAAACAATCCGATTCATATTATAGATACCCATTTATATAATCTATAAAGATGATTAACTCATTAAAAGATCGAAGATCAACAATCAATCAAGCCAAACACATTAAGAGCCAGAAGGAAGATGAATATACAATTAAGCATATGAGATCGGTCGAAAGTAAGAAGTCATGACAATCATGTACCTATATCGTGAGAAAAGGATAATAACGATACTTAAAACCCCTTCATTTTCCCATTGAATTCTGATTTCCGCATCCCTGGTTGCTTCTGCCATCCTTGTCCCTTTATTCTTCTCATAACCCTTTTCCTTTCTTTTCTATTCTGATCCCATGTGTATGTATATATCTAGGGTTTGTTAGGCACACCACATTCACACGATGCATCTCAAGAAAATAATAATCAGTTTATTTTTCAATAAAAATCCTCAAGTATTATTTTCTATAAGGTTTTCTCTAAATATCATCTAATCAAACTTTAATGATATAACCAAGTCCCTTAAATCTTAGCTTGAGGCCATAAAATTATCTACCCCAATATGATCTATTAAATTATTTATTTTTCCAGTTTGTTACATTCTTTCCTCTAAAATAAATTTCGTCCTCGAAATTTGATGTGTTACCCATTATCGCACAAATACAACTTGGAATACCATCTTGAATAGTCTCACATTCAAACCTGTGAATGCTACTCAACTTAACCTAACAAGTTTGTTTGCACATGATATAAGCATCAGTTTTAACACAAAGCAGTCATGACTCATGAATTTCTTTTGACAATATGTTTTCAATGTATCCAGCTGCATTGTTCACTATCTAGAGAAACCACAACCATTAGCCAAAATTAAAACTTATGATGAGCTCATCATGTTTTCTTGACATCACCAACTATACACTGACATAGTATAGTGGACTAAGCATGCATTACACTTCGACCAAATCTAATTTCATAAAACACATAAAATCATCTTTCTTTTCAGTCTTATACTTGCACTTGATGTACCATCTTAAGTCCCGAGACAACTATAATCCTATATTCCTCGTGTCTTAGTTGACCTTGGCTTTGATATGACTATGTCACGTCCCGAATCTCCAAATACATGATGGCACGTGAATTATGATATAGATCCATAATCCGCACAAGCCATTATATTCAAAACCAAATATAATCAAACTCAATACATTAAATATCAAGCAGGTATTACACCATAGTCGGTAGGGTTAACCTTTACATTAATCTATACATCTTTAAGAACTCCTTAAAATCCCAAGGAGCTTCCAAAGCATACCTCAATCATCCTTAATTTAGCATGCGATTCCCTAAAATAAAATCAGAAGAACAATGGACAAAAATAAAGTACAAGTGAGCTTAAGCCCAGCAGTTATAACCATGATCAAGAGGGGCAAAAAGGCTTGTATTCAAGGGAATAAAATCCACAAATAAAGTTTATCACAACGAGCCAAAGATAAAAGAATATGGAGGAAATCAAGACCAAAACAAACACATCGAATTCTGGTACCATTTTCACACTGGCTCATCCTGAAGGCCTTTTGCCAAAAAATAATAAAAATAAAAAATACATGAGTATAATCGGGGAATGTGTCCACTTCCACGTGCGACGTGCCCTAAAATATTTGGCTTACCAAAAGATAACAATCACAATTAATCCGTCAATTCATTGGTAAAATCTTAGCTTGAGCCCGCAAAATTATCCAACAACCCCAATATGATTTTTTAAATTACGTTTGATGTGTTACTATGATCATCGGTTGCAGAGGTCTGAGCTTAAGCCACAGAGAATGTGCATCTTCGGTTGTTGCGGTTTGAGGAGTTGTCACCTGGTTGATCTTAAATAGGAAGGGTTGGATAAGGCTTGTCTTTGAACAGAGTTCTAAACCCGGGAGCTTGGTTAAGTGTCGGGAAGGTCGCGTCAACTGTTAGCATCTGTCACCCCCGCATTTAATGTGGTCTCTACTTTCGAAGGTTTCCTCTATTAGGTAGTCTTAGCTTCCAAATTGTGTTGTTTAGTTGTATGCTCTGGAAAACAATTTAGGAAAAAATAGAGAATATACAAATATTTTGATCAAATCGTTTAACGGTTGTCAGTGTACTTGCGGAGTTCAAAATCAGGCCAAAGTAGTTTGGATTATGGTCAAAGCTTCTAATAAAGTTTTCTACATATCCTCGTTAGATCTTGGACCGTGGAGAGATTAAACCATGTGTATTTGAGGTTGTTTTATGTTGTTTTCATCACTATTTATTTATTTTTGAGTGTTTTGAAGAGATTTAAGTTGTTTTTTTTGTGTTTTAAGTCTTTTGAAGTGTTTTTGAGTGTTTTATAGTCTATTCAAGGCTATTTTGATAGATTAATGTATTTTCAAATGATTTGAGGTTGTTTTATGGTGTTCATTAGCTTTTTCATTTGTTTCTTTTATTGTTTTGAAACTATTTTGATTGATTCTGAAATTAGGACAGTTTTCGTTGTTATCAGTTTTAATTCTAGTTGACTCCTCATGAGACTAAGTTAGGCTTTAAAAGTCAATCTAAATTTTAGTCTATCTATTTTTATGGATATTCTGAATTTTATTCACCTAACTGTGAATTTGGTCGATTTCTATCATTTATTCACCCAAGTGTGAATTTTGGTTAAAATCAATTATTTCTGTAAGAATTTTGTTATTTTTTGGAATTCTATGGTTAATTTACCTAAGGCCAAATATTGGTGATTTTCTATCCTTTTTTCGTAGTCTATCTAAGTGTAGCTAAGATTTTAACTTAAAGGTTCTAAGACAATTTAAAAACATTTCTTAATCGATTAAATATTGGATGAGTTATTTAGTTTGCCCTAAACTGATTTTTAAGGTCAAATTTAACTAAACATATCAAACAGATATATATCGTATAAATCAAATAAGGCAATTAATCGGATCAAATAGGGCAAAAAAATTTCAAACAAGTTATGTTACTCACCAAAATGCGAACTAAGGAAATTAATTTACCTAAACATAAACTAAGTCACTTTCCTATATGTCAAAGATAGTCTAAATGTGAGCCTAATTGACTAACATGTAAAACAGTTACTCTTTGTCCTAACTAACCCATGAAAGGTCAACATCACACACCACCAGCAAAGCCTATGTAATATTCATGTGCTAGCATAAGACAAACTATCAAATAATACTCCTAGTCTATGATCCGTACAAGTCAAGGAACAATCATACCCCATCCCCACTTTCTTCACATGGTATCCCCGCAAATTCATTAAAGAAACATGAAACCCCACATTCAACAATAGCAACAGAGCACGCTTTCTACAGAAAGCAGAAAAGAAACAGACATGCACCCAAGACAAAATCAAAAACAAGAAATCGAAAGAGGCGTCGAGGTAGCTCAGGACAACACCATCGTTTCACAATCGCACCAAGACCACTATCACTACGTCTCTGTCGAGCTTTGATCAAGAACCAAAAGTCTTCGGGTCGTCGTGATAGTCGATGAGGCTATGGGTAGGTGTTGAGGTTGTCGAATCCTTCATGACGAATGTGCGCATCGCTCACCAAGTATGGGGTCCCGCTCATTGGGGTCCAGAGGGCAGCGCCTACATGGAAAACAGACACGTGTGAGTTTTCAAATAGCTAGGAGGAGGACAACTGAAGTTCTGGAGCTGATTTACAGTGATGTGTTTGGGCCTATTCCGGTCGAGTCTATCGGGCGATCCAGATATTATGTATCGTTCGTAGATGATTATTCTCGTTACTCTTGGATTTATTTTATGCATAATAAATTTGAGATGTTTGATAAGTTTCGAGAATTCAAAGTAATGGTTGAGACTCAACTGGACAGGAAAATCAAAGCACTGCGGACTGACAATGGTGGAGAGTTTTGTTTTGATAAGTTTGAGTAGTTCTGTAAGGGTAATGACATCTTGAGACAGAAGACTACTCCGTATACACTACAATAGAATGGAGTAGCAGAGAGGGTGAATCGTACGCTCATGAAGAAAGCAAGATGTATGCTTAGTTGGGCGGATATGGGTCATGGGTTCTAGGTTGAAGCAGTGTCTACAGCTTGTTATTTGAAGAACCGGTCTCCTACCTCTTCATTAAAAGGAATGACACCATATGAAACATTGTTCAAGAAGAAGCCAAATCTGTCCCATATTCGTATGTTTGGTTGTGATGTATATGTTCTTGTACCAAATGAGAAAAGAACCAACCTTGATAGTAAATCTGAAAAATGCAAGTTCATCGGTTACAAGGATGGAATTAAGGGTTATAAGTTATGGAATCCGGTCAGCAACCTTGTTGCCTACAGCAGGGATGTGGTGTTTTTTGAAACACAAAATAGGGAGATAGTATCAAATTGATAGTCAGAATGTATTACCAGAGACAATATAATTTGATGATAGTCTCGGTGTTTAGAATCCAAATGCAGTTTCAGAGTCAGGTGGAGGTCAAGTAGATGATCAGGTTGATGATCAATTGGATGGTCCAGATGATGATGTAGTAGAAGATCAGTCTGATTATTCTGTTGAGGTAGTGACTGTTCAAGAGCCAATACCTGTTGCTGCTGAAGAGAAGACACCAGATACGACTCGTAGGGTTTCTACGCGTCCAAAGAAACCTGTTGTTCGCTATTCTTCTAATGCAAATGGTGCGTTTCATGCTTTGAGCGTTACAAGTGCTTAACCTAGTAGCGTGAAGGAGGCAAGGTCCATGGATGATGCGGATCAGTGGGAGCTCGCTATGAACGAAGAGATGCAGTCATTGAAGAGATGCAGTCTCATGAATACAACTTAGAATATCATCTTGAATAGTCTCACACTCAAACTTATGAATGCTAGTCAACTTAAGCTGACAAGGTTGTTCGCACATGATCTAACCACCAGTTTAACACAAAGTACTCATGGATTTCTTTTGACTATGTGTTATCAATGTATCCAACTGCATTAGCCATAACCATAAAACATATCCAACTGTATTAGCCAAAATTAAAACTTACGATGGGTTCATCATGTTTTCTCGACATCACCAACTATACATCGATATAGTATAGTGGACTAAGCATGCATTACACTCTGACCAAATCTAACTCCATAAAACACATAAAATCATCTTTCTTTTCAGTCTGATGTTTGCATTTAATATACCATCTTAAATCTCAAGACAACTATATTCCTTGTGACCTAGCCAATCTTGGCTCTAATACCTTTCTGTTACGTCCCGAATCTCCAAAGACATGATTGCACGTGAATTATGATATAAACTCATAATCCGCACAAGCCACTATAATCAAAACCAAATACATTAAATATTACGCAAGTATTATATCATAGTCGATAGGGTCAACCTTTACATAAATCTATACATCTTTAAGAATTCCTTTCAATCCCTATGAGCTTCCAAAGCATACCTCAATCATCCGTAATTTAGCACGTGATTCCCTGAAATAAAATTAGAAGAATAATGGACCAAAAAAAAAAAAAAAAAAGCCCAACAGTGATTACCATGACCGAGAAGGCAAAAAACATAAAAAAAAATCTTATATTCACAAAACTGGATGCCTATACAACAAGACTCCCGCCTGGCTGAACATCCCCTTGGTGTTCATAAGTTTCATGGTAAGCGCTCTCTCTGTCTCACAAAAATTACAACACTTTTTTTTTTATGTCCTATAAACATTACAACACTTCCTTATTTGAAATTTTTTTTCTTAAAACTATCAAAATATTCTTATTTTTACTTTATATCACATCAATTCATTCCACTACAATTTCTATTTTTTTTCTCGTTCCTCTCTCACACACAACTCAAAGGGCAAATAAATCTTTACCTATAAAATTCAACGCACATAAATTCTCGTAAAAGTTAAACCGTTGTTTTTTTTGTGGGAGGGATGGAGTATTAATTATAGCTTTTAAGTAGGGTGTAAACTACACTGTAACAAGCTTATATGCTGCATCAAGGCTGAAGGCCCATTAGACATAGGAGGCAGATAGTAAGGTCTTAATGTTTGAAAATAAAAGGAACAAGAAGAAATTTGTTGCTTCTGTCATCCACAAACTAAAGTCATACTTGAGTATTAGTTCCTTGATTGTCAACATTCCACTGTACTGCATGATATATATAACTTCTTGATTGTCATCGTATGTTGCCTTTAAAGAAATTGAGAGTGAAAGATTTGGTTTCAAGTATTAGTTTTTTTTTTTCTTTTTCTTTTTTTGAAAGGTGGTTTCAAGTATTAGTTGTTTGGATTGGTTTATGTTGCAAAATGATGGACTATGGATGAATCTATTTGTAAACGGTATTTATTTATGTAAGAAACTGCTCTTCGATTATATTACTTGGACTTTAAAAAAAAGTGCCAAGTGCTATAATGTGCAAAGTAGCTCCTGAGTGTGGATAAAACGCGAAGGATTTGTCTGGCTTTGAATGAAGAAATATAGGGGCTTCATGTTACAGTCATCACAGTTTATTTTTTCTTCTTCTTATTTTGGTATTTTTTTTCCTTTTTTGTTGAAAAAAAAATGCTTAAAACATGAGAATTTCGAAATCTGAACCTTTCATTATAAGAACTATGGATCCTGGTTGTGATTTATCATAAAGGTTTCGAATTCACAAAAATAATAATGAAAGGAGTATGCATAGGCTCAAACGTCATGCGCAAATATCTCAGTGCTCCGAAGGCTTGCGGTCGGTCTTCATCATTTGGCACCGTGTCGCCAGCTTTTAGGCTCCTAGGTGCACAAATGAGCATCACAGTCGCGCAACCAATTGGGAATAAAAAATATTTCTTTGTTCATGGAGATTTTTGTCTGTGAGTGTAGTTCTGTTCCATTTTCCTATGTGCTGGTCTTGATGAACACGCTCAGTCGTGTCTTTAAAGCATCTTCGGCTCCAGGAATAGGTCTTGAGGAATAAGGTGTGGATGACCAAAGAAAAAGATAAATGTGAAGTTGGAAAGGTTCATAATAGTTTTTATGGAGTGCAATGCCCTTGAGGTTGATTTGCAAAAGGAAAAACAAAATCATCTTTGGGATTAGTCTCCGATAGTATAGAATTTGTTGGAAGGATCATATTTGGTATCCTGTTGTTTATCTAGTAATTTGGTGTTTTGCAGCCTGTTTCCTGTTATTTCCCCAAGTGCATGCGTTTATTTATCATAAGCTTGATTCACCTCTAGAGATTAAAGTAGATTCTAATTTGTACTTTCAAGATTAAGTATCTATTTTCATTGTAAAAACTTATGTTTCTATTCTGCATTATTGCTCTGCGTTTTCTCATCCCAGTTTTTGAAATAAAGACGTAGCAGTGGACCATTTTGTTAATCCTTTCAAATTAGTTTTATTTGTTGATGTAGCATGACATGGCTTACATCCAGAAGAATGTTCTATCTTCATCTTTGTGGTGTATTGATAATGAAATTTGTCGACATGTTAGTACTGTCTGATCTTTCTCAAAATAACAAATAATAAGATCGACACTTTGTTCATATGATGCTTAATTCTTTTTTCACATGTGCCAACCTTCTGGACTGAGCCGTTTTCTGAGCCATGTCAAGATCAATTTCCTATTTGCTTTTTGGATGAAATCCTCTCTCGAGTTTTCATTGTTAGGTAATATATCCCTTCTCATGTTCTCAATTCAGGTACATAGCGGTTGGAAATGAACCCTTCCTCACAAGTTACTCGGGCCAATACCAGTCGTATGTGATGCCAGCACTTCTCAACTTGCAGCAGTCCTTAGTGAAAGCAAACCTAGCAAGCTACATAAAGCTAGTTGTTCCGTGCAACGCAGATGCATACGGATCCTCCCTACCATCTCAAGGAGCATTTTGTCCGGAGCTAACAACTATAATGACCCAACTTGTTTCCTTCCTCAACTCAAATGGTTCACCTTTGTTGTCAACATCTATCCCTTCCTGAGCCTCTATGGGAATGCAGATTTCCCACAGGACTATGCATTTTTCGAAGGGACGAATCATGCAGTTATGGATGGATCTAATGTCTACTACAATGCATTTGATGGGAATTACGACACTTTGGTGGCTGCCATCAATAGGATTGGCTATGGTCAGATACCCATAGTGATTGGTGAGATCGGCTTGCCCACAGATGGAGCTTTAAGCGCGAACCTCACTGCGGCCAGGGTTTTCAACCAAGGGTTGGTCAATCATGTCCTCAGCGGTAAAGGAACACCATTGAGGCCAGGCATCCCACCTGTGGCTGTTTATCTTTTCAGTTTGCTGGACGAAGGGGCAAAGAGCACGCTGCCCGGTAACTTTGAAAGGCATTGGGGAATCTTCTCATTCGACGGACAGGCCAAGTATAGTCTCAATCTTGGTCTTGGCAATGGCCTACTGAAGAATGCCAGGGATGTTTCATATCTTCCTCCTAGATGGTGTGTAGCGAACCCCACAAAGGATCTCTCAACCATCGCAAACCACTTGAAACTCGCTTGTAGTGTCGCAGACTGCACTACACTGGTGTATGGAGGATCATGTAATGCGATCGGTGCGAAGGGAAACATCTCTTATGCTTTCAACAGTTACTATCAGGTGCAGAAGCAGAACGTGCAGAGCTGTGATTTTGATGGTCTTGGCATGGTCACTTTCTTAGGCCCTTCGGTCGGAGATTGTAGGTTTCTTGTTGGGATCAACGACAGTGATGCTTCTTCTTCAGACTATATTGATACTCCTGGAGTTATTGCTTTCTGGTCATTGTTCACCATTGTGCTTATGCTTGTTTAGTTCAGAAATGGAGAGCAGAAGCTTCAGTAGAAGGGTTTTTCAATGTCCCTCGTTACCTGAGACATTCCCTGTAGGTGTTCACATTAGGTTACAAGTGATGCATGGTATAGGAAGGAAACGTTCATGTGTTGTGCCGACTTTTATTGCGGAATCCTGAGTTCAGCCATATGACCAAACCAATGGTGCTCCGAGTCTTTCCCTAATGACCGGGGTATGCTTGAATGTGTCCACCATTATTCATCGCTTGTCACAGAATATACACATCAGCAGTGAACTTGAATCAAAGTCCTAAAGTCTCAAATTTGTTTGCCAATCTTTATCCAAAACTGATAAACATGTTCCTGAATAATGTTACAAGCATTATTACAAAAAGTGCACTGTAGCTTGCTGAGGAGAGAAAGGTACACCCCAACGAGATAAGATTATGCGCCACACAGAAGTTGGAAAAAGAGGGCGCTTATTATAGGGAACTTATTCGGCCACACAATCATTAGAGTTGAGGTAACTTGGTCTCGGTGATCTCTCCCTGGTGGTCTGAAGTTGCCTGCAAAGATGAACACGTGCCTTGGAGCTGCTGGTACAATAAATGGATTGACCACGATAATCTCTTTGGATGTGCACTGGTATGGAAAGTGTATTTTCCAGGTAAACTAGCAGCTAGCTAAATGTCTTAAGTTAGCAAAAGTCACCTTCTTTGTCCCCTCCCCTATAGTGAGGCCCAAGTATATTCCTGTTTTCCGATTGCTAGACATGAATCTGTCAACATACCTCCAAATATTTAGTAAGTAGAGTTGTAGTACTGAAGTTGAAGCCCCTGACAGGTTCTCCCTTGGCACGAGATGCATGAAGTTGTTTCCTGACTTGAGAAGCCAGCGACTGCAATATGAATAGCGACAAACACAATAAAGCTAGAGAACAAAAGGTTCTCGCAAGAGACGCAGCAAGATATGAAAGCTGCAGTAATCCGAAAAGGTTTGACCAAAAAGTTACAGGAAATTCAGTTGGATATTTTCCGAAGACATACCTTGCCTAATTCGACTCCCCACTGATCAAAAGAATTGATACCCCATATGAAGCCTTGCACTGCAACTCTATGTTCATACAGGGCCAACAACTGAAAGAACAAATGAACAAGAGTATGAAGTTCGTTCATTTCAAAAAAGAAAAGAAAAAAAAAGTGAAGTAAGTTCACTGCAAATGATCACAAAGAGGACTGATGTCAATAATACAAGCACAGAGATTGGGTAGACGACAAGACCCTGTAAGAATAAAAGCACAACCATTATGGTTGCATCTCCAACAATAAGTTCTAACAGATCAGATCGATGAGACCATGTAATAAGAACATCAAACCTGGCCTACGGTATATGCATTCAATGCAGGAAGTAGCAGGCTGACAGAGGGACGATTGCCAGTGAATGTCTGCTCAAAAGAGAAATGCGATCACTATAACACCAGAGAAAATGCAATGCTGTCGATAAATAATTTATTTTACCAACTAAAACACGATATTCACCTTGTGAGGGATAAGAAACTCAGGAACATTCTCCTTTTTCAACTCCTCCGGAGTCTGCAAAATGAATACTGAAGTTGTCAGTCGCTGAACCCATCATGCAGAGAAAATTTGAACAGCTCAAAAAGAAGTCTACCTTCCCATAAGCAAGGGCATCTGGTTGAGCGAAGAAGTTCGACATGAGTTCATCATGGTTAGCCACCACTTCACCTGCAAATAAACAATGGAGATTAAAAATACGAGCATGATTTGCCCGATGCGCTTTTCCCTTCGCCTTCGTTCCACTACGTAGGGTTAGCTTCATCACAAATGAACAATGATCAACATCTTTCATGCACCGCAAAAACTTACACAACCTTTGTTTTTTACCCAGACATGGAACTAGCTAGGGGCTGATATAAAATCCCCAAAATAAAGCAATCATGTAACCAACAGCAGAACTCATAAGCAGAGAGGAGATGGTTAACCTTTAAGGTACACAGGTTGCTGACTCTTCACAACTCCGATAAAGTCACAAGGAATAACACGACCCTGAAAGCATCAGTGGAAAGTCAGAGAACATGCACTTTGTCAGGGCCAGAGAAAATGGCCATAAGTCACAGCACGAAGATATTTCTAAAAAACGGCAGCAGAGGGGTGAGTACACAAAAATATGTCATAATTCATATACTAGAGAGAAGCAAGAAACCTGTTATTAGAACTTCATGACATCTGATATTTTCATTTTACTCCCTCCAAAACTTGTTATTAGAACATTTGGCCGCCACCCCCACCCCCATGTCTCCTTTCCGTATTCAAGAAATTTTGGGTGCCAAATGTCCATATAACATGTCTTGGAGGGGACAAAACATAAATATCAACTCTAAGGAGGGGAAAATGTATAGAATGTAATACAGACATAGCATCAACCTCGTTTTTCTTCCGAGAACTTGTTTCTTTCCCCACACACACATACAAAAAGACTTCGCACGAGAGACGAGCCTTCACTGGACTAACGAACGATATCAAATCAATTATAAATGTACAATAGGACGAACGAGATCTAGTTCTGATTGATTTGGCTGGTCATGGGCTTACCTACATTAACTGAGCATTCACAAAATTTTTCATTCTCTATTTCAATTTTCAAGTGCCAGATTTTCTTTCCGCATGATTTCATACACTATGGAGGTGTGTTTTACAAAAATTATCCAAACAACGTTCATTAACGTAAAAAAATATTGGAAAAAAATATTTTCCTACAGATCTATAAACGAATTACTACAAAAAAAAAAAAATAATAATGATGATGATAAATATTGTATACGTACCAAAAACAAGCAATTCTAAATAGAACAAGTGTGTCATTTTCCATAAGAAAAATCTTTCAAATGTCATAATCTTGGTGAAAATTTTAATTCCATAAAATGATATCTTTATGTCTTGGACATTTCTTAATGATTGGGATAATAAAATAGAAGTTCGGTAGTCAAATCTTATGCTCATATGATTTTGTAACGACATCATGAAATTTCCTTATTAGTTTGATATTAGAAATGTTTAGAAATCTATTATTTATCTTATGAAACCTGATCACGAGCTTTTGATTAAACAAGTTTTAACATACAATACTAACAAAAAAAAAAAAATTAGGGAGAATTCACACGAAATACCACTTGGAAGTTTGTTTTCCAAGAAAATATCACCAACCAATTTGATCCCAATTTATTTCAAAATGTACTCACTATCCTCCACACCCTCTCTCTCTCACTTCGACTCCTCGAACTCTTATCAATGGTGGCGTCTACATCGTCCTCCTCTTCTCCGCTCTTTGCTTCATCTCGCCGATGACGACGAACGCTGATGCGTCGTTCGTCGTCATGCACAAGTAGGTCGCATTGAAACGGCTCAAATCAGGGGCCGAAGAGGTCACGATTTCCATCAACATCTACAACTAGGGATTCGCATATGTGTTTTGAGGTTATTCGATTTGGATTGGTTTTTTGGTGTGTTTTGGATAAGGTTGGGTTATTTTGATGTGTAAGGTGTGGTTAAGGTTTTGGTGTGTTATGTGTTTTCATCGATGATGACGACGTGAAATGAATCGATGATGACGATGAGGGATCTGTGAGGGGTGATAAGGAGAGAGTGAGGTGGTGGTGGTGGTGGTGGTGATGGGGTTGGGGTCATGAGGATGAAGAAGAGAAGAGTTGACACCTGTTAATTCTCACACCAAAACAACTAGTATGTATGTGCAAATAAACTAGTATGCCTAAATAAAAACTAGTACGCCTAAAAACATAATTAGTACGCTTGTGTAAATAAACTAGTATGCCTAACAAAAACTAGTACGTCTATGCAAAATTTAATACGCTTATATAAAATCTAAAACGTCAAAATTGGTTTGTTTCAGGCGTACTAGTTTCAGACGAACTAATATGCCTATGCAAATCGAAAAACTAGTATGTCTAAATAAATTGATGAATATTAATACACCTTTAAAAAACCTAATACGCATAGACAAAAACTAGTACGCCTAAATAAAAACTAATATGCCTATGCAATATCTAATACGCCTATGCAACACCTAGTATATTAAAATTGATTTCTATTTCAGGCGTACTAGTACGTCAATGGCATCCTCGATCTCCTCGTTGTCAGTGCTCAACTCACAGAAGCACCACGATGATATATCCGTCGGCTTAGGATTGTGGACATAATCAAGCCGCATGCAAGGCAAAAGGACGAGCAACAACCAACATCATTGATAGCAGGCAAAAAGTAAACCGTCATCGAACCGCAAACAGAACCCTAGTTTCTTGATTTCGACTCACATCAACCACAACCATACCAATCGGGCACCCGCTGCTACCATACCCTTCTACACACAGAAGGATCAAATCGAATCGATAGGTCATCATAGCCTCCTCGCACATCAAACCCTAACCCTAACCCTAACCCTAGTTTCTCGATCCAACAACGAAGAGGAAGAGTTTTTGGACCAAGTTTCAGAAAGCGGGGAAGGGAAGGGAAGCGCGGTTAGTGGAGATTTGGGAGAGGAATCATTGGCGTGGGGTCGCCGGAGATGAGTGATCGGAACAAAGGGGGAAAAATAAAGAAAGGAGTGGGAAAATAAGGAAAAGGACAAATTAAGAAAGGTTTGAAGTTTTCACTACAAAAATTAAGGTAATTTTCCGACGGATTTAAATATGACGTCACAAATTTTCCAGTAAACGAATCTGTTTCCGTCACAAATAAAATATTTCTAACGAACATCACTGTCGTCACAAATTTCCAACGAGAAAAGTGAATCCGTCGGAAATTTTTGACGGAAAACATATTACCGTAGGAAACCTTTTAACATAAATCGTCCAGATTGATTGACCTCTCACCCATCTTCTCTGGTCCTCTCTCCAATCCTCGACGACCTCGCCACCAACCTCGCAGCCCCGTAGCTTCTCTGTCCTCGCTTGCTGGCTCCATCCTCGTCGAATCGGCACCACCCCGACGACCTCGCCACCAACCTCGCAGCCCCTATGTCCTCGCTTGCTGGCTAACTCAGATGCGTGTGTGAGGTATGGATTGTCATGTGTTCGAATTTAACTTCAATTGGTTTGAATTTAACTTTAATTGGTGCTAAATTGTCATGTGTTTGAATTCCTTGCGTTTGGTAGTAAATTGGTTCGAGTTGTGGCTGTGGCTGTGGGGATTGAAGGTGTATCCGTGGGATCTGTGGATGTGGGGATCTGTGGCTTTGGTGCTCGTAACATCTGCATCAGCCCCAAAGTCAGGTAGCTACTCCATTTCTCATCCCCATGCTAGATTTTGTTCACAGGAGATGCTAACCTGCTACAACTTCTGTGTTAGTCATGTTGAGTGGTATGTCCTTTGTTTCTTTATGGTTTCTTTATGAGATCTCTGTTGATCTTGTGATCTTGCTAAAACAATGAGAATGCATTGGTGTATAGAAGATTTGCCAAAGATGTTGGGAAAATCCTAAATTGCACTCACCTTGTGTATTTTGACTTATGGAGTATGATATCTACTGTAAGCATGTACTGCTATCAGATCATCATTTCTACGACTTTCTCTGTTAGATCATAAGTGTTTGGTATAATTCAAACCTTTGTAGAAGAAACTAACACTCAGCGAATCACTCTGGCCGCATTATTCTTTGGCTAACACATTATTGTTGGTTGCTGGATCAATGGATCTATGTTACCCACTTCTTTTTATGAATGAATATTGAAGTGTGAGATGCATGGATTAATATCAAAGGGTGGCATTTTCAGCAGGCATATTGTGGAGAAGCATTTATGCAGAAAGTTTTGTGCGCTCTCTTTTCTTTATTCATCAAATCATTCCTGCCTGTTTCCCTCTATTATCAACATTTATCCTCTTTCGCTAAATCCCCAACACAGACTAATAGTTTACATTCATACCAGGAATCACTATATCAAAGACTACACACTGAAAACTGAAAGAAAAAATCACTATACGTTGATAATCGGAGCGGATCCCGACTGTAGCCCATTTAGGTCAAGCTGTACCAGATTTTTTTTTAGTTTCGTCGTCATTGTCATCGTCCACAAGGTAAAGTTCTCATTCTCAATGTTTCGATTTTGGTTTTCTTTTTCTTTTTTTTTCTTTTTTTTTTTTGTTGATGTTAAGTGTATGGATGATGATGTTTGGGTAGCTTTCGACTTGTTTGCCAGTGGTGGTGTTTGGATAGCTCATGATCATAGTTTTTATTTTTTTATTTATTTTTTGTTGTTTTGTTTTGTTTTGTTTTTTATTGTCTAATTCAACATCCTTATTAAGTTTTTTTTGTTTCTATCGGACTAATTATAAATCAAATGACATGTTATTTTTAACTCTCATACCGAATCTACAACATGAATATATTATTATGTTTTATGAGTCAATAGTATTTTTTAAAAAATTGAAAAGATGGATTTTTAATGAAATGCAGAAAGCATGTCGAGCAATAAAGCATAGATGTACGAAAGATTGATTGGAAACAAGTTATCTCCTATTTTCGTTGTCAAGGTTGATGAGTTCATTGAATATACAATTGCACACAATCCTTTCAACTCTCCGGGATACTTGAAGTGTCCTTGTGTGAAGTGTGTCAACGTTCCTTTTAAACCGATAGATGAAATCAAAATAGATCTATACAAACGGGGTTTCAAACCGGGTTATGAACGTTGGACACATGATGGAGAGGAACATGAATCAAGTGGGCTTTATGCATGGTGCTTCTACCTTGACAAATACGGAGCCCATGCACTTCTCTTTTCAAAATATGGTTCACAATGCATTCGGACATGTGTACATGGGTAATGAGCATGAGTATGTCGGAGAGAATGTTTCGGCTTCTACCTCAACAAATACGGAGCCCATGCACTTCTCTTTTCAAAATATGATTCACGATGCATTCGGACATGTGTACATGGATAATGAGCATGAGTATGTCGGAGAGAATGTTTCAGAAGATCCTCTTCCATAATATGAAGGTTTTTTTTCAATGTTGCGAAATGCTGAGATAGCATTATACAGTGGATGCAAGGAATTGATAATATCTGTTGCTGCTAGGGTTATGAAAATCAAGTGTGACTACAATCTTTCACTTAAAGCTATTGATAATATACTGGACATGGTCAAAGATAGACTCCCTGAGGATAATGTCATGGCTAAATCATATTATGACACCAAGAAATTGCTTCAGTTGCTCGTGATGCCGGTGATGAAGATCCATGTTTGTGAGAATGGATATATTCCATTTTGGAAGGAAAATGCAGATTTAACGGAATGTAGTGTCTGTAATTCTAGCCGTTACAAGAGAACAGGTAAAGGCAAGCTGGTACCCTTAAAGGTTCTTCGATATTTTCCTATTACCCCGAGATTGCAAAGGCTGTACGCAGCTCAATATACTGCTTCAACAATGTATTGGCGTACTGAAAATCGTCGACCAGACGACATCATGTCACATCTTTCAAATAGCGCAGCTTGGAAGCATTTAGATGCTACATTTCCTTTCTTTGCTGCTGATCCACGAAATGTTCGTCTCGACCTAATGTTCGTCTCAACCTCTCAACTGATGGATTTGCTCTTATTGGCAAGGCAATACTCTTATTGGCCTGTTGTGCTAACTCCATATAACCTACCGCCTGCCATGTGTATGAAGCGACAATTTGTTTTTCTCAACTTAATCATTCCTGGCCCATGTAGTCCCAAGGAAAACATAGATATATATCTACAGTCACTGATAGATGAGCTGAGAGATTTATGGAATGACGGCGTGACTACTTATGGCGTGTATCGTAAGCAGAATTTTCAGATAAGGGCAGCTTTGTTGTGGACTATAAGTGATTTTTCAGCATATGCGATGTTATCAGGATGGAGTATTACAGGTCGTATGGCATGTCCTTATTGTATGGAAAGTACAAAGTGTTTCAGGTTAAAAATGGGAGAAAATAAACGTGGTTCAATTGTCATCGATATTTTCTCCCAAGTGATCATGTGTTTCGTAGGAACATGGTGGACTTCATAAAAAACCGGGTGAAACATGATGTTCCTTCGTCTTTTGTTTGTGGAGATGAAATTCTAACACGCTATCAAACATTCCAACGACAGTCAAAAGCAATGCAGGGTATGCAAGTGGAAGGGTTGCATAGAGATCACAATTGGAGTAAACAAAGTGTATTCTGGGAGCTTCCTTATTGGAGCAAGTTGTTGATCCGACACAATCTTGATGTGATGCACATCGAGAAATATGTTTTTGATAACTTGCTCAACACAGTTATGGATGTTCCCGGAAAAACAAAGGATATATCTTTTGTTAGGATGGATATGGCTGGTTTGTGTAGGTGACCACATCTTTTGTTGCAACAGAATGCTAGAGGAGTTTTGACAATGCCGCCTGCTCCTTATGCGTTGCAAAAAGAAGAAAGAGTTGCGTTATGTGATTGGATAAAAGAGTTGAAGTTTCCTGATGGCTATGTCTCTAACATAAGTAGATGTCTTTCTAGAGATGAGCCTCGACTATATGCAAACCTGAAAACTCACGGTTGTCACGTGTTCATGGAGCGTCTTATACCTGTAGCTTTTAAGGAGTTATTTGCACTAAATTTGTGGAAAGCATTCACGGAGTTGAGTTTATTTTTCAGAGGACTTTGCTGCAACACCATTCGTGTTAGGATATGGAGCAATTAGAAGAAGAGATGCCTATCATCCTGTGTAAATTAGAAAAGATTCTCCCTCCAAGCTGGTTTAACTCCATGGAGCATCTTCCAATTCATTTGCTGTATGAGGCAAAGTTGTGTGGATCAATGCAATACAAATGGATGTATTTTATGGAGCGGTATGTGTGAGAATCTTGTAAAATTTTTATCCTAGCATGGAATGTATGTCTTTGCACGCTAAATACATTTCATGCTTTTGATGATAGATTTCAATTTCACTTGAAGAATAAGGTTAAAAACAAAGCAAGAGTGAAATGTTCTATATGCAATACATACCTGATGGAGGAGATTTCTAATTTCTGTAGTCATTATTTCGCTGATCATGTTGACATAAAGACTAAAGACAACCCGCGGAATTACGCTAAAGGGATTAATGATGCGATAGAGAAAAATCTACCAGAAGTGTTCAAGAATAAAGAAAAAGGGTATGTTCTGAATGATGGAAAACCAGAACATTTATCAGATCGTGATTATGAGACGGCACATCGCTATGTGCTGAACAATTGCGGCTTACTAGCAGAATATGAACGATAAAAAAATGATCAAATCTTATTGATATATTTTGGCAATGATTTTTGAGTTATGTTTTTGATATGTGACTTTATTCATATAGGCGATTTGAGCGGGAAATGATTACATGTAGACAAGTACGATCGACTGATGAGGTTTAGAGTAAATGTCACGTACAATTTCCCTCATGGTTTAAAAACTATGTACGTATGATGATTTATAAATGTACCTGTAAGGCACAATGTATTTTAGAGAAAGTGATCATCTTATTGACCAGAGGATGATTTTGATTTCCTTCGCAGATTTTAAAGAATAATGTGTTTGACGACATGATTAGAGCACTTGCTCTTGGACCAAAGAAAAGAGTGCAATCATATGACCATTACTACATCAATGGGTTCAAATTTGATACTTTTGCATATGGAGAGCATAAAGACACCATCAACTATGGTGTGTGCCTTAAGAGCGAAGGAACAAGGGATTTATATGGCATTCTTCAAGGCATTTATCGGTTGGTATATAATTGCAAGTGGTTTGATTCTCGTGCTCGGGGTACGAATGTGTATCCATCTTATAAGTTGGTTGAAATCAATAAGATGAAAACACTTCACTATTATGACCCCTTTGTGCTAGCATATCAAATACAACAGATGACCTATACAACATACCCTGGGGCAAAAGGGGATCGCAAGGACTGGATGGTTGTATTTAATATCAAGGCAAGAGCTTTGATAGATGCTCCAAATGATGACACGGATTTTCAAGACAATGTGAATGTCGAACCACCATCTCTCTCTGAAATAGACATTGAAGAAGATGATGCTGAAATGGACGAGAATATGGATGAAGAAGAGCCAATATTAGGCAATGAAGATGAATCAAATGAGGCTGAAGAAGCCAACGAGGAGATTTATGACGAAGACGACGATGACGTTGATGATGAAGATGACGATCAGGATGACGATGATGATCACAATTGAGGATTTTTTTTTTCTCTCATGATGTTTAGGAATAGGGGTTTGATGAAAGATTTTCTTTCAATTTGTGCCTATACCTGCAATTTTTCTTCAATTTTCTTTTATGAAAGATTTTTTTGTGTTTTATTTGTAGTGTATTGTATGATGTTCCTTTGATGTCCTATATTTCTATCATATTCTTCTATACAGATGCCCTTGCAGAGAGGCAAGGGTAAAGGTGTTGTCAGGTGTACGAGTGACCATGGAGCTGAGCGATCGTCGATGCACAGGGATAGAGAGAGCATTAGGGATGGGCGTTCTATCCTCGTGGGCCGAGCTAGTCATTTTTCTCACTTGTCATCACGATTGCGAGACACTGATGAGATACATGATAATGGTCGTTTTGATGGTGATAATCATTTCGATGATACTGATGATGATGTTGATGTTGACCGGTTTTTAGATGACCCTATGAGAGGTTCTGTTCCATCTCATAGTGATGCATCCGTCCCAGTACATCCAGATGAGACAGAAAATCCGTATGCTCAGTTTGTTTTATCGTCTGGTGGTTTATGATATATATTTCATACATCTATTCATTTCATTAACTCTATATTTTTCCGCAGCAATAGGTTTTTTTATATTTTAACCTTGTATGCATCTTAATTATTACAAGATCAATCGTTCAAAGGTATCCAGATCTATTGATAATCATATCAGAGCTTATTTTGATGGACCATACATGGCATTTAAGGAGGTGCCGCCGCAAACCATTGATCGATGGTGGGGCGATTTTAAGGTATAATGTTTTTTTCCTTTTATTCATTTTGTACCTAACTAATATTCTCCTAAATATACTAACATAAAATATATGATATTTGTAGCATGCTTATAGATGGGACTCATCTCATGCGGCCGCATTGAGACGAGAGTGGGAGCATTGCATCACTAACTGGCTACCACGTCTGGTGCATGATCTCTCTCTGGTGCCTTTGAGTCGTGCAGTTCCATGATGCAATATGGAAATTCGCACCCAATTGCTTGCTAAACACAACCATCCTGATTTTCAAGAAAAGTCAAGAAGAAATAGAAAAACAGAAACAAGAGGCCTAGCCTTCACTGTCAAGGATCCATTTCGACCACTGAATTGAAGTTTAAGATGATAAATTTCCTTTTTATAATGTGTTTTAGTACATTCATTTTTTTCTCGTAAGTTACTAATTTTACTTTTCATTATTTGTCTTTTTTTTTTTTAGACTACAGAGCTTGATTGTGAGCCTTCAACACTAGAGATGTTTACTCGATCTCGTATGAAGAAGCAAACTGGTGTTTCAGACGAGGGATCTTCATTTGTTGATGAGAGGGCTAGGGAAATATCCGTAAGTATTTGATTCAATATTTTGGTTTAGATTTATAAATATCAAAAGATTTATTGATCTTACATGGCAGGAGAGTTGTGCTGCTAGGCTAAGGGAATATATGGAGGAGCATGGGATTCAAGACCCGAATGATGTACCCTTAGATGTGCAGAATCAACTTTATCTTGATGTTGTTGGGTGGAGAAAGGGGACTGTACTTAAATTGGGTCCAGAGGTGAGTTTTTAAACACAGCTTTCAATTCGTTTTGTTAAATACTTTTTAAAATTTATTAATTTATAATATTTGTTATTGTTGAAACGCATAGATGAGTGCATATTACGAGAAACCACGAAGGAGTAAAGCAGTCAATTGCTGTTTTTGAAGGAGTAAAGCAGTCAATGGAGCCAAATAACTGATTTCATTACTCGTCTCTCGCAGCAGGAGAACTGTAAGGATTTGTTCTCGCGTCTTGCCTGTACTCCTCCCCCTCCGCTGCCGCCGTCTTGTAGTCCTCTTTGTTGATTTTCAGACTTAAGGATTATTTACATTTTCTTGACATTTTGGAAATGTGTATTACGTATCTGTTTGACAAATATACTTGTTTAGGATAATTAATGTATGTTAGACATGATTGAATATGTAATGTCTTGAGACAATATGAGTTTGGTTGTATTTAAAACAGGTTGGGAGCCTAAAAACAGGTTTTGTATTGAAATTTATTTTCAAATATCCGACAACAAAAGCAAATTCGTCGCAAAATTTTTTTTAGAAAAATGAAACAGAATTTCCGACGGAAAGGGTTGCCGTCACAAATTTCCGACGGTATCTGTCACAAATTTCCGATGGCTAGTTATTCGGTCACAAATTTCCAATGAAATCCGTCACAAACATTTATGACGAAAACATTTTTTCGTCGGAAATTTGTGACGGAATTGACCATGTCGTCGGAAATATGTGACGATATTCTGCTTTCCGTCGGAAACATGTATTTCAGATATTTTGCTTTCCATCGGAAATATATATTTCCGACGGGGTATTTTCCGAAGGCTCCTTTTCCGTCATAAATCCATCAGAAACATTACTTTCCTACGAAAAACAGTGTTTTTTTCGACGGTTTTTTTTTTTTTGTCACTAAAAAATTGGTTTCTTGTAGTGTTTCTTTGTAACAGTGATACCTTGTGGGAATAAAGTTCTCTTTGTTGTATCTCCTTTGAAATAAGTCTCCAAAGTGGTACCACATGAAAAATTTCACAAAAATTAAGGCTAAACTCCACTTTATAAAAAAAATACAGAAAATTACCCAAACATACAGTTTTGGGAAATAAATTCCAAGAACATCCATGCGAGATTTTAATTCCTAAAACATACAATTTCAACGTTTCTCTCCTCCCACAATCTCATCTTCCTCCACCATCACCGCGCCACCATACTGCCACTCAATCGTCGCCGATCTCGTACAAAATTCGATATACTATCATCAATCAACGTAATTACTATTGATCTCATTCTTCTTTCTTAATCATCTCAACTCATTTTTATCATCCTATCAAACAGCCCTGCACTCCTCCTCGTGCAAAACCCCAAAAATGCTAAATCCAAACCGTAACTCAAAGGTATCATCTCAACACTTTCTTCAGCTCTCATCCTTCCCCTTGGCATCCCCTCTCTTTCGCCAATCCATTCTCTCTGAATTCCTCCTCTTTCTCATCATCTTATCTTAGCAGTAGAACAAGTTCCAGGAGAATAAATGATCATTGGGCTTGAGTTTCATCCCCGAGAACTTCATCCCGGACCTCATAATCGGGTTCATATTCGGGTTGCTCTTGGATTTATATGCGAAATGTAGACGGTGAGGGATGTAAGGAAAGTGTTCGACGAAATGTCTGAGAAAAACAATGTTGATCAAATGTTCAACGATTTTGTTGTAAAGATTTCGTGTTTTTTTGCCATTGTTTTATTCATCATTAGAATATTTTTTTTATAGTGCAGCATGTGTGAATAAAAATATTTTTTCCCTTCAGACGCTCTGTTTCGAAACCGAGCGCCTGAGTTAAGTGACGCTCTGTTCCGACAAGATGGTCGGATTCCGACGAGGTGACCGGATTCCGACGAGGTGGCCGGATTCCGACGAGGTCTTCAACAAGGTGGTCAGATTCCGACATCTCCGACAAAGTGCTCGGATTCCGGCAACGTTTCTAGTGAGGTGGTAATGATGATGGAAGTTGGGGTGGATGGGTATGGAATGTAGAAGATGTGGGATTTAAATATATTATTTCAAATTTTGTATGTTTTGGGAATTATGTTTTCTTGTGTAGTTTTTTGAAATTATTTTCATCCATGTGTAGTTTTGGATAAATCACCCAAAAAAATACTTACGTAGCTAAATATAAAAAAAGAAGATAGATCCAAAATTGGTACTTCATGGTACAAATCTATTTTTCATCACGAATTGAATACTAGACTAACATAAATTCTTAAATCTTATATGACAAGAAAAATATAATAAAACCAATTATACCGATTGGAAACAAAGTTCCCTTCTATGGGATATCCTTGATCTCAACTACCTTACTCTTTATCGAGTATCCATCCATAAAGAACTAATTCTATCGTTGACAACCATAAATAGGTGGTCCACCGTCCACATTGGCAACTACAAAGAAATGTCCAAGACTCGAAATCAAGATTCAGATGCTAGAGAACAGAATGCTCAGAAACTATTCCTCTAAGCAGTAAGCACACTACAAACTACTCCTCATACCTGGTGAATGAGTTGGTAGAAACTATGTTGACCGTTTGTCCCAGGTTCACCGAAGTCAATCTCGCCAACATCAAAAGGAAGAGGCTCCCCGTTAATTGAGACTCCCTTTCCATTACTTTCCATGCTGACCTAAGCACAATGGAATTGATAATCCTAATTTCCTAAACTTCCGTGTAACAAAGATTTCTTGAAGATGAAGACTAATCATACAAAAATCAGAAAAATCACGAGGAATAAAAGGTCAAGCTACTAGCTAGCAGAATGAAAAGTGTAAGCATGCCTGTTGAATATGGGAAGCGAACTTCTCCAGTGCTTGTGAGTATGGTAAAATGGCCTACAAGAGCAGTGCAAAAACAAAATAATGCGGATATACTTAAAAATAAATTTTTCTGATAGCTAGAAAAGACATGGATACAAGAATCTGAAATGTGACAACTTATTACAACGGTTAGATAAAGGTGGCACTTACTCTTGCTGGATAACCAAAAAACGATACGTTCCATACACTCAGCAAACCCAAAAGGACCTGAAAAACCACCAAACATTACTGAGATATACCAAACAGATGCAGATTAGCACCATGTCACCTATCAAGTGATCAACAAGAGATGAATTTGGACCATGCACTTCAATAGTGTTTCAGATAGAAAACCTGTTGGTTGAGCTTGCAGTGCGTGGCTAAACCGGTTGGCAGCTTTGCCACGGAAAACCTTTTGTAAGAGATGAATTTGGACCATATGATTATGCATTTTGGATTCTTAACAATCAAGTGTCAACAGCGAACATGCAGAGATCTACCATTAATCGACCCTTTTCAACCCAGGGAAAGAAGTGTGAAGTGATCACGGCAAAAACTAAGAAATAAATTTCTATAGAATCCAGCATAAGGTATACTTGCAACAGAGAATAGTCAAAATTGGAGTGCATCTAGCCAATTATAGCAGAAAAAAATAAGTCAAACAAAAATCAGTATCATGCATTTACCGGTAGATTGCTCTCAAAAGGTGCAGAGTGAAAATGCTGATCAATGCTCCAAGCTCCTTTTAAAAACCTTCAGAAGAACACCAAAAACGAGCCATTACATTGAGGCCAACAGAAGTGAGGAAATGTAGGAAATGTAATAGACATGTAGAAGTCATTATTGCCACCCAACAGACCATTGATTATAATGCAGTTAGCAAACTCGTTCTCTTTATCCAATTTCTTATGGAAAATAGCATAGAAGTATGACATAATAAAAGGAGAAAACGACTAATGGCAATACATTGCAGACAGAGACTTGGCAAGTTACATACTTCTCAACAATTGGAAAACCGTACTGGAGAGACAAAGGCAACACCCCAACAGCACTGCAAACTGTAAACAGACGATCATGTAAGAGATCAGTGTACTTGTAAACCTGGTTGGCTTTCCCAAAAGAAGAAAACACTTACCACTATACCGTCCACCAACCCAATCCCAGAATGCAAAAGCATTATTGGGATCGATGCCAAACTTTTCCACGAGCTAAGACGTAACAAAATGAGAGATAATCAGAACAAAACAAATCCACCGTTCATGAGATAGTTGATGGCATGATTATAGATATCATCAGTGTTCTTATCATGAGATCCCCATTAACCTATATGGCGATGTGTGTAGATACTCAAGCGATTGAGAAACAAAAGCTAGAAGCTGCCGTTAACTGAGCAGGATCATAGGACAAGGAACAGGAACACCGGGAAGGGAATGGTTCTAGAAACTTTGCGTTTTGGCGAAACGTCAACTTTCTTTTTGGGTAAAGAACAACGCTCAACTCTCATTAATCACGAAGCAGAACATACCGTCAGATTAGTACTAACAGCCACCATATGCTTTGCTACAGCTTCAGACCTGAAACAAAATACCAATTACTTGCAGATCAGCACATAAGTGCCGAAGGAGATAACAGTTATTCAGAACCTAGTACATGCACTGGTTTTCGCTCAAGATTTCATAGACAACATGGGATTCTAGAAAAGCAATAAGTCATGCAAACAAATGTATCATTTGCTCTCAAATTTCATCCAGAATCTCATGACTACGTACTGTGATCATACTCATAGCTCTGAGATTTTCATTTTACTTCCACCTTAAGCTCCAAAACTATATATTAGATATTGCAATTGAATAGTCTATCAAAGACTACTGACCCAAGAGCAGAAGAAATCCATTCTCTAAGTGTTCTAGCGTTTAACATGGTTTCCGCTGTCGTGAAGGTCTTTGATACCACCACAACTGCAAATTAAAAGAAATCAGATGGCCTGGATGCAATAAATAAAAGCATAAATTTTCACGGATAAAATGAACCACAGATGGTACATACCAAGAGTAGTCTCGGGATTCAGCCCCTTGATACTTTTCGCAACATCAATCGGGTCAACATTGGCAAGACTGCGGCATCCAACAGATAAAGATTCAGCATGCGAAGAATAAGATTCAACATCAGAGGAATAAGATTCAAGTTCAACAAAGCAAAACCTTGTCAAAATAATTGATTATAACACAGGATCTTAATAAGTTTAAAAAAGCCAACTTTTCGGCATCATTACTAAGCAGCAAGCAAGTATACCATACCTAGACATAAGTTTTAATACACTCATCACCAAAACAATGGACAGCACACCTGGGCCCTAGAACTCAATAAAAAGTCAGCATCTTCCAAACATTACAATCAGTAGCAGATAAAATTCTTAGACTTAAGCACACACCATTTTCAAGAAGTGTGAAACTGACTTGGAAAGAAATTCCATCTCTACAGCGGAGAATACTACACGATACTAAAAAGGTCTCAGGTCATAGAATTATAGAGACTACAAGGAGAATAGCATCCATTGGCCGAGCAACAAGATGCTACAAAAGCTCTAATAGGCATTTGCATGGAGGATGGCTGTCGAACCAGTGGAACTCTTGCTCACTACAGGACTTGGATTACCTGCAGTAGCAAAAA
This sequence comes from Drosera spatulata, assembly GCA_035668315.1. NCBI lineage: Eukaryota > Viridiplantae > Streptophyta > Magnoliopsida > Caryophyllales > Droseraceae > Drosera > Drosera spatulata. The sequence continues at coordinate 12,419 of JAOVYX010021857.1, read as the reverse complement.
GCTACAGCAGGTTGCTGTACCTCCCTTTTCCCCAACAAAAAGTAAAGGAAAAACATTTAAAAAATCTGGAAAAAATTTACACCCTAATAAGGAACATTAAACCCTAAAAAAAATCTAGAAAAATATGAACAAGAAAACTCTATCAAAAAAATAAACCCATATAAAAAAACTTATCCTAAAACAAAACATACCAAAAACAAATCCCCAACAAACCTTGACCATTGGATTGAATCCAATGGTCAAGATGATGGACTGCAACGTTGCTGTTGGAGGACGTACAGCTGGGGATCCCACTTCGCTCACTACAAGGTCATAGACATATAACCTACAATTTTATCTTCTGTTCTACAATGAAGAATACACCTTGGCTCGAATTGCTTGTACTTGGTATGTACTGGCTAATACTTACGCTGTTACGCACAGTTCACATATTTTTTTGTCCAGAAGGGAATTCTGTTCTTTCTATGTATTAGTATATATACATTGTACATGCAACAAAAAGATGAGCTGGTTCTATACTTCTCTTTTATATATACACATTGTATTACTGAACTTGTTGGAAAATAGAGAAGTATCATTAGACTATGACCTTTTGTTTGCCCATGATTTGAATACGCATATGTTCCATTTATTTTTCCCCCTCAAAATCTGTATCAGTTAAATTTCCTGCAGCCTTAAAATTTTGACATGCTCTCTACCATTTCAAGGGTAAAAACACGCCACTGAATGAATCCATACATTTTTCAGAATATCAAAAAAAAAAAAAAAGGAAGAAAAAAGACCCAATAAAAGAGTTCAAGAGATGTTCAACAACACTAACTGAAAGTCATGATTAACACAACAAACACTCACAAGCGTAGCTGCCGATCTCTAGCAGCTTCCACACCCTCTGGGCCTACGCTATTCCAAGGTAATATGGCAACATGTAAACATCATTCTTAAAGAACAAAAAACTGCAAAACAGATGCAGCTAAATTGAACCGGGATGGCATGCACAACCTGTCTGAAGAGCCGTGTGAACAAATAAAGGTCCAAGGTAGCTCCCACCGATCCCGATTGCCATGACATCCTTGAGAGCTTTTCCTGTGGCCCCGAGCTGACACCATGCATGCATGGATTAATTTGGGCCAACAAGCACATAAGTGATGAGTTCATGACAGAATTAAACATTACCCAAGATCCACTTCGAACTTTCTCTGAAAAGTCGCTTATCTTGTCCAGGACTCCCCAAACATCAGGAACAACATTTTTTCCATCACTCTTTATCACTGCGTCTCTAGGTGCACGTAGAGCAACATGTAGTACTGACCTATTCTCTGTTTTGTTTATCTAAGAATCAGCAAACGTGAACAAATTGTACAATTATTAGCACCCAAAAATAAAAGCAATATCAGTAAACACAAATCAGCAATCAGAAAACTGTTGCAACAAATACAGAATCTCTAGAGAAACATGTCCAAGGTTATCACATGGATTAGACGAGCCAATACAAGGTTCCGCATAGGAGTAAGGGCAGCTCAAGTGTAAAAGGGATCTTCATTGATTGTAAAGTGTCCATTGAAAAAAAAATGTCAACACAAGAAAAGATCGCTAGTCTTAAACTTACATGCTCGTCATTGTACATGTTGTCTATTTTTTCCTTGAGGTGTGCAGTCTGCAAAACAAATAAAAGCTGAAGAGCCTCGCAACAATACAACATCGGTCTAGTACTTAGAAACAAGTGGTCTGAACCCACCTCTGCCAATTTAGAGAGCTTATTCAGAGTCCCAAGAGTTGCACGCTGCCTTGAATAATCCAATATCAAACCATCGTATTCACTACACAGAAATAAGCAAGTTTGTTCTCAGCATGGTCAGATTGTAAGTCGAAGTATAGTGTTATTTCCATTATTATGTCCAGTGAGCTTTATCACCTAAGAACAAGAACATATGGAAGAACTGTTGCACGTATGGCTTTCAAACAGATAAGAAACATATTCCAAACTAAATAAAAGTAATCAAGACGATGCATACACAATCATAGACTTGCTTCTTTCAGTATCGCTCAGCAAATCACGAAGGTGAGTCTTCTTAATATCCTCGACATGCGCCTGAACAAATATCATGTATATTTCAATTACATAAGTTCATCGGAATCATAGAAAAGGTTCTATCATAGAGTAATAATGCAAGACTGGTTACCTTCAGGTCTTGCCAAGCGTCTGTGTTTGATATGAGAGTATGTCCTGCCATCTGTAAAGCATATCGTCAAGGTTAGCACATACCCCGGTAACCCTATGTTTGCTAAAACATAGAAATATCTCTGCGCAAGAAGAATCCCTCTTAAGAAGTTCCCCTAATTCTCATTTATTCTCTAAGTCAAACATCAAGTGTAATGGTTCTTTAAAAACAATATGCACATGTATATCCACAGAACTGATTAAAACGAGAAAGAAAAGAACAGAGGAACATCACCTAACATGATAAAGTAGGGTTCCTCGCCTCTGAACAAGACATCAAATTGATACAAGAAAAATAAGACATCAATTTCTTGCAATCACATAGAATGTGTTAAAAGCTAGAATCTCTCAGCTTTATAAAAGAAACATTAGAAAATAGACAAGCTCTTGTGGACATTAGACAATACAAAGAAAACATAATCTTGATGTTGGCTTGAAGATTTATTTGTAGATCAAGACATTAAGATGACCAAAGTACAACAAACCAAGCCTTAACCCTACATATATGTGGTTCTCTTCATCGATATGGGAACATCCTTCGTGTTTATTTTGTCAAATGATCGTGGCATAGCAGTAATTAATGTCATATTTTACAAGACCAGAGAGAACACAAAAATCAAAGGAACTGGACATAATTTCTATCGCATTCCTGTTCTCCACGAAAACTAAAGTCTCACTCTTACAAAATCAACACAGCAAAAACACATAACATGAAAAAAAGAGGGCAAAAAAATCAATTTTCTATCCATTACATAAAGTTGGCTGCATGGATATGAAAATATCATTCTATATTGTACAGTGTCCTCGTGACAACATGATAAATCAGATCATACTTTGAGATTCACTTAAAACTCATTAAAGGACTTCCTCACTCTCTCTAGATTGGCACCCTATCCAATGTTTCACATCTCTTTATCGGTTACACATTTATGCTGAACATGTCCGTATCACCATATCCATGACTATTTCATCTCATCTTACATTGAAGTTACCCCAACTTTTCGTTCTACAAATTCATTATGGGTTTTATCTTTCCTTATATGGTCACAAATCCGCCTCAATATCGTCCTCTCATTTGCTTTCATCTTCCATTTACTGCCCAATACTCTGACCATACAACATCACTAGCCAAATAGTTGCTTTAAAAAGCTTTCAATGTTGCTTGACCAGTACTTTAGAATCAAGTAACACTCTTTCACTTCAACCAACTAACTTTGATCAACAACTAACATCACCATCAATATCCTACCCTTATGCAACACACCAAAAATGCTTGCTTGACTGAATATTGGATGGAAAGCAATTCTATGAAGAACAGAATTTCTAGGAATACACAAACGTATGCGCTCATTCCCCCTTTACACAGAGGGGACCTCAACATTGATGAATCAAACTATATACTCAATAACACACCCAATACACATCAATTTCAAAGCTTTAACCATTCAAAGCACCAAATCCCCGAAAAAATACAACAAACCCACCAAGATTTAATACTCAAATACACATAAAGATCAAAACGTTAGCCATCCATCAAACACCCAATTTCCCAGAATCGCCAACAATGTCCACAAAACTCAAAACCCCCCATCTAGATTTCATTCACGAATAGCTTCAAACCATGTAAAGATCAGACCTTTATTGAATCGGGCACAATGGTGATCGATTGATGATTGATAATTGAAGAATTGAGAAATGGGCAAGCCAAATTGAGAAAGTTGATGATGAAGGAGAGAGGAACCTTGAGAGGAATGAAACGAAGATGTCGTTGACTGAGATTATACTGTATGAAAGAGGCGATGAATGATGAAGAAGTGATCTGCGAGAGGCGGCACAGTTGCTATGGTGAGAGCGATGGCGAGGGTGGACCGACCGGTCGACGGGGACGGTGTCTGCTCCCCGAAGTAGATCCACGTGGGATTTTTCCTTCTTTCTTTCTTTTTTTTTTTTTTTTTGGATAATTTTTCTTTTTTTATGGGGAGTTCCTGTTTTGAATTTTATGGGCACAATATTTGCAAATAAGTTGTTTTTGTTGTAAATTTGATGGAAAGGAAGCTCCTATGCTCATGAGACGAAGATGATATGAAAAGGAGGAAGAGAAAATTGTATTGCTAATGTTGTGTTAACTTTTCAAGTTCTTAAAGGTCACTATTTATATGCACAAACGAGAAGAGAGGTTACATAGTATCTTAAATGCATAGATATTCAAAAGGCATACGTTACATAAGGTTTCTTAAAGAGGACAATAATAATTCACCATCAAGCTATGCATTAACCATTCACAATTAAGCTTATACGTTATAATGGACGTTACAAGAATTCTAAAAGGTGAATAGCCATACATTACGACTTATGCATTTACAATACTCCCTCTTGGATATTCACCTTTATTTATATCCCTATAATGCTGTTTCATTAAAAGCTTACCAAGAAAAACCCATAGAGACAAAAACTGGATGAAAAAAAAAAAAGTACAGCGCCTATAACACCCCCCCCCCCCCCCTCTCTCTCTCTCTCTCAATTCAACGAACATCCTTAAGAAGACGCAAACCAATCTTGTGTACCAGTTGCTCGAAGATTCTGGTAGGCAATGACTTCGTGAATAGATCTACTAAATTCTTGCTTGAGCAGATTTGTTGTACTTGAATCTCCCCTACAGTTTGAAGGTCATAAGTAGAGAAGAATTTAGGTGAAATGTGCTTGGTCCGATCTCCTTTGATGTATCCATCCTTTATCTGAGCAACACAAGCAGCATTATCTTCATAGAGTATGGTAGGATTTTCTTTGATCATTTCAACACCGTAACCTTCTTGAACATTTTGAATCATTGACCTCAACCAAACACATTCTCGACCTGTCTCATAAAGTGCAACCAACTTTGCATGATTTGATGAAGTGGCCGTCAAGGATTGCTTTGTAAAACGTCACGAAATAAGATTCCTCCATATGTAAATAATAACCTATTTGTGATCGCGCCTTGTGGGGTCTGACAGATACCCAACATCAGAGTATCCTATCAATTTGGATTCAGAATCTCTTTGATAAAAGAGCCTCATATCATAAGTGTCTCGAAGATAGCGAAAAATATGTTTAACTCCACCCCAATGTCTTCGTGTTGGCGCGGAGCTATATCTTGCGAGCACATTCATAACAAGTGCTGTATCAGGTCTTGTATTGTTAGCTAGATATATCAAGCCCCCGATTGCACTTAGATAGGGTACTTCAGGACCAAGAACTTCCTCATTATTCTCTCGAGGATGAAAGGCGTTTGATTCAACATTAAGAGATCGAACAACCATAGGTGAACTTAAAGGATGGGCTTTATCCATGTTGAAATGGTTCAACATCTTTTTTGTGTAACTCGATTGATGGACAAAAATTCCATCTGATAAATGCTCGGTCTGGAGTCCAAGACAAAATTTAGTCACACCAAGATCTTTCATTTCGAATTCATCCTTTAAATATTTTACGTAACTCTCAATCTCATTAGGAGTCCTGGTGATATTTAAATCATCAACCTATACTGCAATAATAGTAAAACCTAATATTGATCTCTTATTGTGAACACATGGACTAATTAGATCATTTTTATATCCTTCTCTCAAAAGATATTCACTGAGACGATTGTACCACATTCGTCCTGATTGCTTTAATCTATACAACGTGCCTTCAGTTTTATCGAATACATCTCTCGAGATTTAGAGATGCATGTTTCAGGCATATTTAGCCTTTTAGGGACTTTCATATAAATATCACTATCAAGTGATACATATAGATAAGTAGTAATCACGTCCATAAGACGCATTTGAAGTCCTTCGTGGAGAATACGTTTTAAAATCTAAGGGTTGCAGCATCTACCATAAGAGAATACGTTTTATCATACTCTTCTTATGGCCTTTGTGTAAACCCTTGAGCAACAAGATATGGTTTGTATCTCAGTATCTCATTCTTATCATTTCTTTTCCTCATAAAAACCCATTTGTAACCAACAGGTTTTACATTATCAGGCGTTTGGACAATGGATCCAAAAACATGACGCTTTTCAAGTGAATTTAACTCTGCTTGAATAGCGTCTTTTCATTTTAGCCAATCAGATCAGTGTCGACACTGTTCGATAGATTGAGGTTCACAATCCTCATCTTCCACTATATCAATTGTCATGGCATATGCAAAAACCTCATCAATAATAGTTTCATTTCGGTTCTATCATTTTCATTGAAAACATAATTTATTGAGATCTCAAAATTATCAATTTTTTCAGGTAGTTAAACCTCTTCGGGGGTTTCATTTTCATCATCCACTACCTCTACAGGGTTATGGACAATTCCAATATCATCAATTGTCATCTTCATCCACAATTAAGCCTATAAATTATGATGGATGTTACAAGAATTCTAAGAGATGAATAACCACACATAAAGACTCATGCATTTACAATAGTTTTTTTTTTTTTTCAAATTGATGAAATGTAAACAAAAAACCTTAGGGAAAAAAAAAGGATTTATTCATTCATTTATTTATTTCATACAATATTAAGATCTCATACAAGAAAACTCTGCATTTGTTGTTTTTTTTTTCAAAACCTTCACCTAATAAGAATAGGGAGAATTCTTCATAGGTATCTCTATGAAGGTTTAATTACATAAAAATACCCCATCTTAATTTTATTCCACCAAATACCCTATAATGAATTAAAAGACCACTTCCCAAAATACAATATTACACCCAATATTTAATTTTCTAAAATTGATTATCTTTCAATCCACAACGACGGACGACAACGATGAACTAACGACGAACTAAGGACGACGACGGATAACGACAATGACGAATTAACGATGATGGACTACGACGATGACAAACTAACGATGACGACAGACTATGATGATTTAACAACAAACTATCGATGACGACTACAATCATTTGACAAACGACAACTACGGACGATTAGGACGATGGACGATGACGACAACAGATGACTTAGACGACGACGACAGACTACGACGAACTAACGACGACGACGATGACGTACCACAACGACGGACGACGATGAACTAAGACGATAACAACGACGACAATGAACTGACCTCGACAAGGCAAGAGATCAAAAAGAAAAGAATAATCGTATCAAAAGTTTTTAATTCCTCGAAACAAGATACTGCATGCAAATGAAAAAAAATAATTGAAAGAATCTGGATTGAAAAGTTTACTAAACCCGTAAAAAAATAAAATAACAAGTGGTATCTCTCGATAAAAAAAAGGTGATACTTATTGGTAATTAATTTGGTTAAATACTACCTTGGGATAATTTTTCCATAAGATTATCACAGTTGTTATTTTTATTTTTACTTTCCTTGTAAAGTCCAACCTTTTTGTCTTATCGAAGTAATGATCTTCTCTATACAAGATCTACAAAGTGAATCAATCTCAAAATATCCACACAAGGCTTACCAAGAAAGCATATCCTCCTGCAGTAACATTCCTTTCATAGTTACAACCAAGAATATCCACTTTTTTTTGACAAAAAGAATATCCACTCTAGTAACTAGTACAAGCTAACTATATAATCTCATTGGATTGTCTAAAACTCTAATATGAATGAAGAAAATTAAAAAAAAAAAAAGAGTAGGGGAGGGGACAATTGTGAAAAAGTATCAAAGGGAAGCTTTTCTCAAGTATCCATTTCGAATTTTATAGTTCATATGCACAAAAATGCAATGCACATAGTTCACAGAGCCGTTATTTATAGTTCACGGATCCTAAATGGGTACTAAAACGTGAGTAAAAGTTCCATTTGATATTTTTACCCAATTTATCTTAAAAAAATAAATAGAAACAAAGTCATCCAGGAAAATAGGGTTCCATCCCATTCCACATGGAAAGTGGCCCGAATGGTATTTCTAGGAAGTCGGCATTGGGTTGACCAAAATATTTTCTTTCAGAAAAACTTTTTGAAGTCAGAACGATAACTAAATAATCTCATTCATCAGGGGGAAACTCCCTTATGGAATGGAAACCAGATAAAGGTTCCGAACATTATGTTACTCATGGATCATCAATTTTCGAGTGCAAAACGAAGCATGGGAAAGTGGTGGTGATGTCTCTGTTCCTCCAAACGATGGAGTGTTGAAATATGTACGATAAATGTTACTATCAAGGTCCGTAGATTTTATCTTCACTAGTAATTTACCGTTATTAACCTAAACGGGTTAAATAGACCGTTATAAATATAACACTAATGAACAAAATATAAATTGCACATATAGAAAGAGAGAGAAACCTTTGCGAAAAAAAAATCACGGATGGTCGCCGACAAAGAAATCCACTAATCCAAAAGAACGGAGATATAAAAGACGAACGTCGTACACCAAGTACCTCACTACAAGAGATAGAAAGTGTTTACCCTCCTTAGCAAATCTTGTAAGCCCTTAGTGCACTCACTATTAGTGAAACACAAGCCTCTGAAAAACATATGCAAGTGTTTCTGTTAGGACTCAGGGGAGAGCCCAAGAGGAGAGTCCAACAATCCAAACTGGGTCTGAACAACTTACACATGTGAATTGGGCCCATCTCTTAACCCAAAAACCATAGCTAGTAGGTTATGGGCTTTTCACATATATACGCTGCTCTCTTTTTCTACACAAATATCAATGTGGATAACCAACTCATCACATAATCTCAACAATCTTCCCCTTTTATGTGTGAGTACCATCCACATGATCCATTCCCCCTTGAGCCTGAATCCATTGGCCTTTCTCTACCCACATCTTGGACCGGGCCATTTGTACATCTTAACAGAAGAAAACAGCAAGTGGTTCTATTCGCAAACGACGATTATAGAGCGACAGAGGACAATTGTTTGGCAATTCCTAGTGGTTTTTGAGTGCACATGAAGTAAGATTGAGCGATCAGGTTTAGGAAACGCTGTAAACGCTGTTTGATAGTGGATTTCCGTTCTCCGTGGGTTTTTTCTTCCCCTTGAGGGTTTTTCCCACGTAAATCTGGTGTTGTTTACTTTCTCGCTGTTTTCGTTTGATTGCTGATTTATTATTCCTTGTTTTTCGCGTTTGTCTCGGGTTCTTATTCGTAACAAGTGGTATCAGAGCAAGGTTGATAGGGTTCAGAATTTTGGATCTAGGGCTTTAGATTCAATTTTTCTGATCAGAGTTTCTAGTTGGTTTGAAAGGTTTCAAAAGCTAGAATCTTTGTTGTGTTGTTCCTGCTGTTAGACAATGGTGAATACGGCTAAGTTTAATATTGAGCCTTTTGATGGGAAAAATAATTTCAGCATCTGGTAAAGTACGATTAAGGATGTTCTTATGCTGCAAGGACTGTTTAAGATTCTAAGAGGAATCAAACCGACAGATATGAAACAAGATGATTGGGAAGAACTGAAAATAAAGGCAGTAGCTACCATAAGATTGAGTTTGACGCCACAGGTGAAGTATCAAATTCTGAACGAGGTCTCACCGGCGAAGATGTAGGAGAAGTTAGAATCTGTTTACATGTCCAAGTCATTATCAAATAAGCTTTATTTGAAGGCAGATTTGTTTGACCTCAAGATGAAGGAGGGATCGGATCTTAATGACCATATTGCCGAGTTTAATCGGCTTGTGACACAACTCGCTAGTCTGGATGTTAGAGTTGAAGAGGAGGATCAGGCATTGATCTTGCTCAAATCACCTCCTAGTTCCTATGCTACATTGAAGACCACTTTACTTGTAGACAAAGACAAGTTAAGTGTGGAAGAGGTGACATCAGCAGTTCTTAATGTGAGCAAGTTGAATCCTATAGGTTCCAGCAGTTTCAGGGAGGGATATGTTGCTAAGTCAGAGAACAGGAGCAGAGTTCATCAAAGGAACAAGGGTAGCAGAGGGAAATTCAGATCGAAATCCCGAGGTCCTCGTGACTTGTCCCAGGTGGAGTGCTACAAGTGTCATGAGAAGGGCACATGAAAGCACAACGTCCTAAGAATAAAAGCAGATCGTTCGAGAAATCATCCAGTTCTGCAAGTATAGCAGAGAATATGGACAACAGCGATGGTGATCTCTACGTGGCTTCAGAAGTTGCCGAGTCTCACAGTTCAACTTTGCCAACTCGAGGTAATACTTTGTTAAATGAGTGGATTATGGATTCCGGGTGCTCATTTCATATGTGCCGCGTGAGAGAGTGGTTTGATACATTAACGTCATGCAGCGAAGGTTCTGTGTTGATGGGTAATGAAGCGGTGTACAGAGTTACAGGGATTAGAACTATTAAGGTCAAAATGTTTGATGGGGTAGTCAGAACATTGGGGGATGTGCGGTATGTCCCAGACCTTAGAAAAAATCTGATATCAGTCGGCACTCTAGACTCAGCTGATTGTCAAACCACTGAACCAACTGAACTCACATAAGGCACTGAGGTCATACTTCTCACCTCATCCTCAGTCTTCGGTGAGAACTCCAAAGATAGCTTGAAGTGCGCTACCAAAGGAGTAGGAACGAGTTTGGCATCTTTCATGCTAAAACGATCTACAACCTTCTCAATATATTTCTTCTACCTCAAGGTTAAGACCCGATGCTTTCTATCGCGTTCGATCTCCATGCCGTACAATGATTTTCTTAAAAAACAGACTCGGTCTTTCATTCCTGACAATAAAAACCCTCTGCCTGGCGCATATAGATCTTCTCTCCTAGCTCACCGTGTAAGAACGCTATCTTCACATTCATTTGCTCAGTTACAACATTAAAGCGGAAGCTATACACATCGTTTATTACATTTAAACGATATAGACATCTGATCTGCCATAATATCCAAAGTACATGGACTCATCTATATACAAGCAAGCTCTCTCTAAGAGCCTTCAGATGCTGCTGGGGGCATACCTGCAATTGAAAAACATAACCGTAAGCTATTGAAGCTCAGCAACCTCAGGTGTATGAATCCCAATTACAGGAATTTTCGCTAACGGCTATGGCGACCGTCGAAAGTCCCTAAAATATTTTTATATATATAAAAAAATATGGGCGCCATATCACACAACATCGTTTCTCATTTCTTTACATGGTTTTGTATCGCTTTTAAGAGTCATTCCTTTCTTTTGCAGATAATTAGGGTTCATGATCGACTCAAAAGCAACGACGACTCCAAGGATATGACCGACTCGGAGTACAGAGTTAAGATAAAGTGTCAATCGTCATCCGGACTACCCAATAGATTCTGTTTTCGCACTTGCCTACCCTGTGCGTCGCCTTACACCTCTTGTGCGCATCCAATTTGTCGAGGCTTAATTAATTAATTACAGCGTATGCCATTTCGTCGATTTATCAATTTGTCACTTGGCAAATCCTCAAACGCCATCTCGTATAATTCGTTCATCTCATAATTACCAAAATTATTAAAGCGTATCACTTTATTCGTCCTGTCATTCTATTCGTTCATTTATCCGTTCTTAATTAGCATATACATTAAATTTAACCCATCATTTATATTCACATATTCATCGACGATTCCATATTATATCTAAATACGTTACATTTAATATTATTCGTATTGAATTATTGTCAATCATTACGCTAACAGTAAATATTAATCTAAACAATCACCTCATCTCCCAAACTCATCGCAACCTGCGGATCATCGTCTCAATACAGTCCCAAACTCCAGCAATTCACATCATCACACATCATGATATCACAAACAGTATCAGATCATGACCAAGGGATTTAGGAGGGGTTGGGTTACCTCACGCGTGAAGGGAAGAGGAGTGGGGCGATAAGCTGGCGATGATGATGATTGGCTGTGGTGGCTGGCTGGCAGTGGCACAGCCAATCGGAGGGGAAAAGGAGGGAGCAGCTCGAATGGTGGTTGACTGGTGACGGCGGCTGGCTGGGCGGGGGTCCTGGACAACGACGGTTCTGGCTGGCGGCTGGATCCGACACCTGATGACGACAGCGGCCCGAGCCGAGAGCTGGGCTGTGGCGGGGGAAGGTCGGGTGGCGGCTACCTCACCGGCTGGATCTAACAGCCAACGGACGACGACGACGGCAAGGCAGCAGCGGCAGTGGGGAGGGAGGCTGGGAGGTTGTCCGACGATGGCTAGCATGCCACGACAGGCCACGACGGCGAAGGCAGCAGGCAGTGGCTGCGGGGGAGGCTGGCGGTGACGGTCAGGTGGGGGAGGGGAAGGGAGAGAGGCGGGGAGAGGAGGAGGAAGAGG
>JAOVYX010021856.1:0-15261 GCA_035668315.1 Drosera spatulata | reverse complement strand
TTGTATGGATTGCCTATTCTACCATGAGATGGTAGAACTTCCTCTGTTTCCTCTATAGAATGATAGTGTTAGTGTTCAAAAGAGTCAAGTTTCCATGATCTAAATAGTTCTGTAAAAGTGCAACCACTGTAATCTTAATTCCTAGGAGGGTTGATGAGACAGGGGATCTTGGTTCCTGAGGCTTTCTTTTCATCGTTCGTTAGGGTATGGTTATATCTCATTCTCTTTTCTGAAAATCAGGCCAACTTTGATCGCAACTTGTGTTTGTTGTTGATCGCTTTTGATTGAAGATATTAGAGGGTTGCAATTTGATTATACTTATGTTGTGTTCCATGTCCACTGAAGGTTCAGAAAAAGCCTACTAAGAAAGAAGGAATGCATTATTTGGAGGTCAAGAGGCTACTTCTGCTTACTTATTGCCAAGCAATCACCTATTATCTTCTTCTCAAGTCTGAAGGGCTGCAAGTCAAGGATCATCCTGTCATAGAGCGTCTAGTTGACATCAAGAGCTTATTGGACAAGGTCAACATTATTTTTATACATTGTTTATGTATTAAGTGACTGCTCAGGCTCCCTTGTTTTCATGTGATTGCTTTTCTTTCTAGTCTTTTCTATAAGCAAGCTTCTTTATGTGTACATATCTACTGCTTTTTTACCATGTTTATAGTCTTTCTCTTATTCTTTTTCAGATTATAATATCAAACAACTTTGAATGCCATGCTTATTGTCCACCTTTCTGATATCTGCTTCACATTTTAGGTTAATCAGCTGGACGTGAATCTTCCGCCTGGGCTTGTAGGGATGGTGAGTGAAGATGATGAAATTGAAGCAGCTACTGTTTCTGCTGAACAGAAGACTGCATCTTTATCAAATGCTTTTCCAAAAGATGGTGATAGCAATGCTTCCTCGGCTGGAAAACAAGTATGTCGGTGATAGCATTGCTTCTTTATAGTTTCCACTCTCTTGTTTCCTTGTCAATTAGCGATGTTTGGAATTCATCTGTATCAATGGTCTATGTGCTGATTTCTTTTCGTTACTTTCTTTTTCGGCCATTTGCAGGTCAAAAAATCTGCTAGAAATAGGACGGTTCATTCAAAGGACAGTGAGGAAATACTGGTTAACGGCACTCACCATGCATTAGAAGTCCTTAAAATTCTTTTTTACATTTGATTCTTTTTCGTTAGCCAGACAATATCCTAGCTGATAGTCCAGGTTTCTCCAAATAACAGGTTGAAGAAGCCGCTGCACCAGTTAAAACGGATGCCACCAAGGACAATGGAAGAAAATTGGCAAAAAGCCATCAACATGTGTGTCCCTATGTTAATACCTCTGAATTTTTCTGATTTCCGCTTTCTTGTCTTTCTTGAGTCCAGTGTTGTGAACATGACCTGCAGAATGAACGTCTTAGCAAAGAGAGTGCAAATATGTTGAAAGTGAGGGCTGCCCTTGAGAAAAAATTGAAGCAGAAAGGCATCATTACCACCAGTACGCTACAGGAAGTTGGTGCTAAAGGTCATAAATCTAAACTGCTTAATGGGTAAGATATTCTCTTTGTGTAAAGGAAAAAGCTGTGCACTGTCTTGTTTGTGCATAATGTTTGTTTCTGGTGGTCTTTGAAACAGACGGCTCGAAACATTGGATGATTTTGATGATGATGCTATGGATGTGGACGGGGCTGGTCATGGATTAAGCAATGGCAAGGCCTTGAGATTATCTAATAAACTTTCCCATTTCATTGCTGCCAAGAACAAGCCTAAGGTATAGATGTGTTGGCTATATCCATCCTTCTTTCTTTCTTTATTTCTTTTTTATTTTATTTATTTTATTTTTTGAAGATATCTATGAACATCCATGCCTGATACAGCTTCTTAATGCTTACATGGTTATCAGCTTTAAGGTGATAATGTGTGATGCCAACCTTTTTGATTTGGCATATTATTGATACAGTACATGGCTTCAGCTAAAGCTGTTCGTTGCTTTAGTATCTGCCTTTATTAGTTGACCGGAAAGAACTATACGGAACAAACCATGATATGATGATAGTGTTCTTTGGGTGCTATGTTTATGGGTTCGTGATTGCGGAGCTTTTATGTGAGATCTAAAATCTCGTAGCTGATTTAATGAACCTGCCATTTTAACACTGTTGGTTTGTGACCAATCTCCTTGATTTCTTCTAGCTCATTCTGATTAAAATTCTTGTATTTTTCTTTCCAAGTGTTGATCATCTGATCAATCTTTACAGTACACATATTTCCTCATGCTGTTTATTACCACTTTGATGATTTATGAGGTCGAGCACTGTAATTCTGTATTTATGTTTTACGTTAAAAATTAACAAAGGAATTTGCGTCATTGAGTGCGCTGAGAAGTTGTGCACCAGTTGATTGAATTTTGATCTTTTGAAGGTTGTTTCTGGAGACGATGATTTGCCCAAGAGGGATGATATTGGCGAAAGGCGGAGGAAGCATGAACGTCGTGTCCTATCTGGGGCTGGAATCGAGCCCATGGACGATGATGGCCATGCTGATGATTTCCCCGTTAGCGCTGATGGCAATGGAAATGTTGAAGCAGAAGGTGATTCTGACAACTCCGAGGATGATTTTTACAAGCAAGTAAAGGAAAAGAGGGATCAAAAGCGTGCTCTCAAAGCAATGAAATATTCGAGGTACGTTGTCACTCACAATCAGTAAGAAGACAGCTGAACGCCTGAATCATCAAATCAATGTGCTACTGTTAAGTGGCATTTTGTGTTCGATTTCTTCTCTAGCATACTCTTTCAAGTGCTTCATGTTTTTCTCCTTTCCCATCCCAAGTTGTACTTCCAACTGCTTCTTCATGTCCTCGAAATGTTTATTTTGTTAAGCAAAAACCCAACAACCCCATCGGAGCCAGAAGCCACTGTGGACGGAAAGCGCCAGATAACTACTCAGGTGATCACAAAAACACTATCCTGAGTGTTTTCCTCTATCCTCTATTTATCAGCGATGGATATATTCAGACTGATACTTGATACATCTAAATCTAGATCAGATTGCTCATTCAATTCCAAGTGGCTTTGGCTTAAAGTTGAAGTTGTACAGATCCATTTTGCTTGGATATATTTCATTTGTCGCTTTGGATTTATCGTGTTGGATTTATCATTCTCCTAATAGTTCTATATGTTTGAATACTCCAATTTTTAACCCTCATCTCGCTCTTTTTTCAGATGGAGAAGAATAGAGGGCTTACTCGTAACCGCAGGAAAGACCAGAAAAATCCAAGGAAGAAGTACAGGGTATATACATCTAGATTTTCATGATCTTGTTCATTTTCAACTTCTTTTTTATATTCCGCCATTCAAGTTTTTAGTTCTGATATTGTTATATTGTTCTTAACTTTACAGAATAAGTATGATAAGGCAGCTAAGCGTCGTAAAGGACAGGTGAGAGAGTTCAGGCGAGAGGCAGGTCCTTATGGCGGGGAGGCATCTGGTATCAATGCAGGAATCAGTCGTAGCGTGCGATTCAAGAATTGAAGAAGTCATATTTATCTCTCCATGTGGAGCTCCAATTTTGTCTTGTAAGGAATATAAACAGATCTACTCATGAATACTACGTATTGCATCTTTGAACGAGCATACAGTTTTGAGTTTGATTGAACCCAAGCATACATTTTCCTCGTTACGTTTTGTAGGACATATCGCATCTACAAGTGTAGATGTTCTTTTGTATGATTAATTTATAGTTGAAATTCTGATGGATGCCATGAACTTCAACTTTCCCATTGATCTGTTGCTGACAAGCGCATTGCATTATACTCGAGCGTCGAATGAAAACAGCACTGATTCTATCAAAAGAATATGCATACCCACCAAGTTCATATTAGGCCACGGACACATAACAACGTGGGGAGCTGTATCAGAAACGTGAAGGCCACAACCTTACAAACTTCTAAAATATGTTGTTCTTTCAACCAGGAAAATGAAATAATGCCACTGGTTTTTATAACGGTTCAAACCAAAACCTTTCTCTTGTTCTTGTATCACTTGGATTGTCCTCCACTTCCTCTTCTGTATCGTCTCCTACATTGTATAGTGATCAAGCAAGTGAAAACCGAAGGAAAACGAACCTATGATGGCAATGGTTACGAGGTTAATGCTTTTGATCAGCCTCTTGAACACTCCATTCTTTGCGTATGTGCCAACTTTGGTCCGTGCTGGCGGTGGCTTTGACTATGGCGATGCTCTCGGAAAGAGCTTGTTGTTTTTCGAGGCACAACGGTCTGGTAAACTCCCCACTGATCAAAGTGTTAAGTGGCGTGGCGACTCTGCTTTGCACGATGGTTTCCTCCAGGGAGTAAGTCACCGCCTCATACAAATATTTCGCTTTTGCCGCTAGACATTTCTGCATATTGAAAATCGTGAAGTTATCATTGGATAGTTTCAGAAAGGAAGTGTCTTACAGTATCACGAATCAACATGAAGTTCTTTCAAGGATTAAATCTTCAGCAGATATGATAGTCTAACTGGTTTGAGCATTCAGCTGTTGGTTTGAGCATTCAATTGTCATCTTGATGATCATAATTTAATCGATTATGTATAGATGGACTTGGTGGGAGGGTACTATGATGCAGGAGACCATGTGAAGTTCGGATTGCCAATGGCATTCGCGGTGACTATGCTTTCATGGGCAGCCATCGATTTTGGCAAAGAGTTGTCTGAAGCAAATCAGATGGGAAATGCTTTGTGGTCTATCAGATGGGGAACTGATTACTTCCTGAAAGCACATACTCATCCAAATCTTCTATGGGCACAGGTAGTTGCACGATAAGCTCTCGTATTCACATGAGGATGAAGGCTAACGACAATTATTTCGATAGTCCTTTTACGTTACACAATCTAAGTTCGCTAAGTAGAAAAAATCATTATATCTGTTGTTGTGGATCAATAACATAGTAACCATAGTTGTCAGCCGTTTTCTCTATTGTTGTTTGATTTATCTCGTTATGTAACATGATAAATCTCTTTTTTCTGCATCATTTACATTTTGAACTACATTAAGGTAGGAGATGGTGCATCAGACCACTACTGCTGGGAGCGAGCAGAGGACATGACGACCCCAAGATCCGCCTACCAGCTTGATCCCTACAGTCCTGGCTCTGATCTTGCAGGTGAAACCGCAGCTTCCCTGGCTGCCGCGTCCTTGGCTTTCAGGCCTTACAACTCGTCCTACTCCAACGTCCTCTTAAATCATGCAGAGCAGGTAGCATAAACACTATATAATCTTTGATCAACAGTACTGAAATAACTCCGTTTCTATAGTCCTGTTGAACAACGCATTGTTCCCTTGATTTGCTTTGCAGCTTTTCTCGTTTGCTGATACATATAGAGGCGTGTATGATGACTCAATCCCTTCTGCTAAGGATTATTATGCATCCTCTGGCTATGACGTGAGCACATAATTTCAGTATTACACTTCACCGCGTGTTGTTTCAGCGACGAGTGATGTTCCTTGTCTAACACAACCTTTTTCATGGGGTGATAGGATGAATTGCTGTGGGCTGCAGCGTGGCTTTACAGAGCGACCGAGAAAGAGTACTATTTGGACTATGTGGTTCAAAATGCAGCTTCACTGGGTGGAACTGGATGGGCTGTTAGAGAATTCTCATGGGATAACAAGTATGCTGGCGTGCAGATTCTTCTTTCGAAGGTAAGAAATAACTGTCGAGCACAAGCATTGTTAGGTCCTTGGCCTTCTTAGTTCAAGTTACGATAGTTTACCTTGACCTATAAGACTTTTCCTTCTATTAGAGACTGTACAGTCACTCGCTTCTCGACCAGAGCAGCTGACGATGAAGACATATCTTTCAGTGCAGCACATATTTTGGCACTTGTTGGTTCTCCTAACGATCGTCTTTGTCTAATTTTGTTCAGGTTTTCCTGGAGGCGGGAAGCAGTGCATATGCCTCAACATTAAGCCAATACAAAGCCAAGGCAGATTTCTTCGCATGTGCTTGCTTGCAAAAGAACAGTGGCTACAACGTCGAGCTCACTCCTGGTTAGCATTATGAGCATTCCACAACAGGGAGTAGAGTTACTAATAGTAATCGGCGGAGGAGTTGAATCACTGACCGCACTTTGTTCCCATTTTCAGGAGGCTTGGTTTTTGTACGCGAGTGGAACAATTTGCAGTACGTCTCCTCCGCAGCATTCCTCCTGGCTGTGTACTCTGAGTATCTCTTAGCAAGTAGTGCAGCGGTACAATGCCCAAGCGGCTCGTTGAATTCACAGGACCTTCTTACCTTCGCAAAGTCACAGGTGCATCTCTCTGCTGTTTATTAATTGTGACAGATTATTAATCTGGACGATACTAACACGTCTGATCCAGGCTGACTATATCCTTGGGAACAATCCCAAGTCAATGAGCTACTTGGTTGGTTATGGAGCCTACTATCCCTCGCATGTTCATCACAGAGGCGCATCAATTGCCTCTGTATTCGTCCTTGAGGCCGTGGTTGGATGTGTGGAAGGATATGATGTATGGTACAATCGTCCTCAGTCGAACCCCAACGTTATATACGGAGCACTTGTTGGAGGTCCTGACAACAACGATGATTTCATCGATGAGCGTTCCAACTATGAACAGACAGAGCCTACGGTTTCTGGAACTGCCCCACTCGTCGGTCTCTTTGCCAAGTTGAGTAGTGCTAATCCATTTTACGGTGAGTTTTCAGCTCCTGGTTTTCTGCTGTGTTCATTTACACCTAATGGTCAATTCTGTGCTTGACGTGGAAATCTTGTTGTTTCTCTTCAGCAGGCGTATATCCAAAGTTACCAATCCGTTCCTACCCTACCACAAGTAAGGAAATGAATCTCTTTTCTCGACAGGAGATCAATGGTTAATGCTGTTACATCAAGTAATAGACATGTCGAACGTTGAACTTGATCAATCTTCACGTCAACCTATTGGCTTTGAACAAGTAGTCACACCAATCAGTGCGACCATACGAGATGAATGATCTTGCGTAACCAGTTGAACTGATCTTGCAGGTGTAACAAAGCATGTTCCGGTGCCATTGACAAAACCAGGTAACTCATTTAGCACTACAAAAGAGATGGACTCATAGAGTACAAGAATTTTGTGTTGCCTCCTTGAAGCAATCAGGTAATTCATTGGTGGCTTTACCTTTCGTCACAGGTGCTCCAGTGATATTCCTTCACTCCATAACTGCCTCTTGGACAACAGGAGGGGAGACATACTATCGCCACAAGGTGATAGTGAAGAACACGTCCAAGAGTCCGATCACGAACCTCAAGTTGCAGATAGAGAACCTCACAGGACAATTATATGGACTATCCTCTACGTCGGAAAAGGGTGTGTATGGGACTCCGAAGAACCTCAGAGTTCTGAATGGCGGCTCTGAGTTCCAATTTGTTTACATCCAAGGCGGTCCTCAAGCAAAAGTCTCTGTTATTAGCTACCAGTGATGATATGATCATCTTGAACCATGCATCCAACTATACTGAGATGCCCACCGCTGTGGATTTAGTACTTTCAACACTCATTCTCAATGTTCTGTACAAAGATTACATCTGAGAGAGTTCCAACAGAGTAAGCCAAGGTTCACTTGTCAGAATCATACAAGGATTTGCTTCTGTCTACAGCTTCAGTTTTTGGCCAAAAGATATCATTTATCTTTCACAGTCTAAGATACTCGAGACTGGTGCCGAGTACCTACGATAGTAAAATGAAACAGAAAACCACAGCGAATCAGGCAACAGATCTGACTTTGTTGAAACCTGTATTCATTTTTGCAGGTCTAAAACTAATCACAAGAAAAACTTCGTCAGAGTTCATAACAACTACGAAAGATCCATACATAACCTTTCCGAATAGCAATAGCAAAAACACTGCTGATAGCTGAACATATAGCTGCATCTCAGATGCCAGGCTTGAGGAATAGCCAAATGGTACAACTACTTACAGAGTAACCAAACCGATTCAAGCATTTGGCTACGATCTTTGACGATTAGGTGTTCAAATCTAAGGTTACTATGTTTGAATCGCCTTATCGAAGTATTTGGAGATACAACTCAATTTAGCATTCGGAAGGTGAAGTCAAACCAGGATTGAGAACTTAAGGTTATAGATGACAGAATATGAATATTCAGCACTGCATTGGTTCCACTACGCATCAGCTTCAGAACATCAGACTCGAATAACTTTTCCGGGTATGGCAACGATCCTCAAAAGCTTGAGCTGTAAAATAGCATAAATAGCTGAAGGCATTACTTGTCAAGTAGCGGGGCTAAATTACTTGTCCCTAGTTTTGTTCAACCCACAATCAAAACCCTCGGTTCTTTTCACTATCAGAATAACCCTTCAAGCCTATCTGAAAGCATATACAAGAGTCTTTCGCAGAGATGTATATTTTCATCAACTTAACACTGTAATCCCAATAGCCCATTCACCTTATGGAGAAATTAATAGAACCACAGTTTCAACTTCAATGCCACAAAATCCGAGGAAGGAAGGGATTCAGGATTATCGTCAAGCATAGAAAACAACTTGGAAAAACATGGATGCAATCAGCTGCAAATGAAAGTTGGATCTTTAAGTTCAACAGGAAAAGAGCAAAATAATAATAACAATTAATATGTCAATATGTTCTTTTACTTCTTTAAATGAATTTCCATTATATTTGCAAAATCAATATTTCACAGCAGTTGGCTACAAAATTTTGGGACTGAGCAGTCAGTATGAGCTTACAATGGAGGGCCAATGCACATGAGAATACCGTCAGGGAAAATCTAAATATACAAGCCTCCTGAAAATGTCTCCAGGAACACCTGCCAGTGCTATCTGTCAATGATTATATCATCATAGCAGTCTTCTTGAAGCTTTGGGTGTTAAAATTTCCCCGTCTGCAGCGCCTTCCAAGACACTGAAAACAAGCAAGCAACACAAGTTAGGGAGAAATTTTCCATGAAAAGAACCAAGCAAGTTTCTCAGGAAATTCAAAGACAATGTTTCAGATCATTTATCATTTACTAAACATATGAATATAATAAAGAAAATAGGTGAAAAGGAGGTTGTAACGGGAGATCCCCAGAAGTAAACTTTCTGTCACTCTTTGCTTGCATGCGAAATTCCTATAAATCCCCAAGGAAATTACTGACGTCTAGCAACATGCAAAGAACATACAAACTCCCCAACCTTTTCTTTCTCCTCAAATATCACTCACAAAAGGTAATCAGCACTATGCATATTTAACAAAGAACAAGCTTTTTTCTCTTCAGCAACTATAACATATGTAAATCCCATATACAATTTTCTGTAATCCAAGAACGCACTTCGACTGCACACCTCACCAGAAAATACGACCAACACCAAGTTCTTTAAACTCATGACCATGGGGGGTATGGATTTGCAACAGCACTAGTTGTCCTTCTTTGGGGAAAATAGCTGTAGTACATATAAGCAGAAGTCGTAATGCAAGGTTACAGACTCAAGAAGATCCAACTTGAATGAAGAAGGATCAAACTAGACATTAAACGATGATAAGCTCTTGATTCTGGGAATTTTTGTGTGTCTCACTCCTCTTATGGTACAGCATTAAGCTAATCCTTTGCTACATAACCATTAACTTTGCTTTCCAATCTTCTCCTCTTTTTGTAGACATGCTTATATCTCAATACTTGCATAGGCAAGTAGCTAACATACATACCAGAAAATGTCATCCTTTTCTATCCAAGTCTTTGGAATACATCCCAGAGATTTCACAGGACCAAAAGCTTCTCTAGATGAATGAAATTCCCCGTCCATTGAAGAATCTACGCTTAAGAAACCTCACGGCATCTATTATATGTTTATCCCGCAACGACGATTGATGATACATTTTGGCAGAGTTTAAGGGTTGTTCTAGCACTGGTGGACATTGATCTATGCTGATGCAGGGGGCTCTGTCAGCCTTTACTTTAAAGGGGTATATGACAGGAGAGAAAACCATCAGAATTTAGCCAGAAGGATAGAATAGCAGAACTAGACCTCTTATAACAACATCCAACCTCAGAAATCTTTGAAGATATAAATCTAGGAAGCATTTTTCATTAAGATATATGTGAAAACCTAGTAAGGCGAAAGATGTACTCCATTGTCTCCTTGGTTGTAAGCATAAGGTAGATGCAACAGGATGCATATCAAGGCATCCCCCTAGCATCCCACAGGCTGAGGAATTGTAATTGCGTTTTTATTTCCTAATGAAGAATGCATTTACGTTTCCATATTAGAAAGTAAATTTTTCCCGATATAATCAGCTTTTACTCTTCTCCTGAATTTATTAGACTTTGTTGAACCAACCATCGTGAAGGGAATTGGTGATTTTCCTTCAAGAATTCTTTCAAAATGGTCACTTAAGTTGGAGGATGTCAGAACCAGGAAGAGGGCAATACCAGATAAGGAAAACCTCGTCAGGTCTTAGATATCCATGACTGATATATCACTGCTAAAAATTTCAGATACCACAAGAGGCAAGAATGTTGAAAGAGGATAAGGAAAAGAAAAGGTGTTATTCCTTCGAAGCAAAATCATGTACAGGATAAGAAAAGGACATGGATACATATAGAGT
Organism: Drosera spatulata; assembly: GCA_035668315.1. Lineage (NCBI taxonomy): Eukaryota > Viridiplantae > Streptophyta > Magnoliopsida > Caryophyllales > Droseraceae > Drosera > Drosera spatulata. The sequence goes on along the minus strand of JAOVYX010021856.1, from coordinate 4,656 downwards.
TAATACTGCTCACAAGTTCTTCAACCTGGCTCACTCTGACTCTCATGCTGGTCTCCAACCATTCTGACGAGACCTGCGTGATCTAGAGGAGAAAATATGCCTATTATTATGACCTGGAGAAACGAAAGAAAAGGTCAGAAACTGTTATGGAATCGGAAACCATCAAAACACAGCAATGATCCTCAACATGATGCATAGCTAGCAGCATCACCTGCTGGAGCAGAGAGTTGAAACCCCACACTATTAGCATGTGGCCTATCAGCATATGGCCGAAAATAACCTGTGAACTCAGCATCAAAAAGCAATTAGATCCTTCCTTTGGAATTACAAAACTAGGTTATACGTGATCCTAAAAAAATAAAAAGGAAAAGGAAAAGGAACATACCTTCAGCACCAAAAGGTGTTGACGAAGTGGTTGGTCTTCTGCTGCCATTCATCCAACCCCCATGATGAGTATCTGCTTCATAGTCAGCAGAGGAGGCCTTCCGCCGTTCATCCCCAACAAATCGTGCTCTTCCACCGTGGAGAGATGCTGATGAATAAGGGCGGGAGTTCCGAGGATGCGAATTCTGCTGAATAAAGGGTCTGTTGCACGGATAGGAATTTGCAGGTGTTTGAGGATGCCACGTTTGATGGAATGGTGCCTGAGCACCTGCTGGATGGCCAGGCTTAAAGTGCTGCTTGGACCGGGCAGCTTGTGAACCTGCGAACATATCGTTGTCAAACTCAGGAGAACAGGACGTAGCTGCCTCTTGCGGAGCAGCAGCACCATCTGGGAAAAATCTAGCAGATTGTTGTGATGCATCGTTGGCCATATGCATAGGTTGATTACTCTGTAAGAGGAAGTAATAAATTGTATCAGAACAAGTAAAAGACATAATAGATGTGAAAAATTAAAACAGCTTAAGTCCTTATGTTGGGCATGCTAGAAAATTCAATCCCAGGCGTTTGGTACACCAACTGGGCATAAGACGCACACTGGGATGCTGTAGGTTGTGACAGTACATGAGATGTAAATGACGACATAGAGCCTTGAGATGGTAATGAATGAGGGAGATGGGAAGGTGGAGCAAATGACGGAGGTAGAGGTGGAGGAGGTGGCAGATCCACTAGAGACAGTGGAGGTGGAGGTGAAGAAGGCAATGGAGGGAGTGGAGGGGGAGGATCCAAAGGTAGAGGAGGAGACGAATCCCGCAATGAGACATCATACATATCATTCGTTACCATACCAAAATCCCCATTCCCATAGCACTCTTGCATCTCAGTTCCAGAGGATCCCATTGTATCAGCTTTTACATCCTTTGGGTGCCCAGAAACATCTTCCATCTCGACCTCACCATCCACATCCTCTAAGATTAAATGACGCCTGTCAGTTGGAGTAGCAGTTCCTTTTGGCAACTCAGGCGACGTACTTGCACACACCAAGGTTGAAGCATTGGCAGATGGTATGCATTGAATGAGTGGAGTATCTTCCTCTTCCTCATCTTCATCGTCGAATCTTCTGGAAAATCCAGCCAAGGGAAAGGTAGCATTACTGCAACACAATAAGCAGACAAAAAAGGGAATGAGAATTTAAACTGCTTATACATGACAATTGTGAAAAAAAAAAGAAAAAAAAGAATGCGATAACTAAAAGGAAAATCATAAATGTTCCACATTCAATAGATTTAAGAGAGTTCACTGATGGAATTGTGAAAGAGAGGCAAATCAATTTCTAACGAACAAAAGCTTCTACATGTTAATTACTATCCAAGGACTACAGCATAGAAATTCATTTCATGGTTTAATTATAACAGGACTGGAAACTGATTAATAAAAAGTTGGAGGCAGTCAGTGTCTCCCTAGATCAAACACAACATTTGGACATAATGAGTACATGTGAGTAGCAATGGATTACACAAATAAAAAAGAGTGATAGGAAATATGAACAATGTCAGGAAAGGCTAACCTCCCATATTCATCAAGTACGCCTTCGATTTCCCTTATTGGATCATCAATATTATGTTCAAAACGACATGAACGCCCAAGGGATGGCCCACCATATACATCTTCGTTTGAGGTGCCAATCTCATCAATGAAGCGTCGGAGGACTGACTCAGGCAAGATCTTCCTCTCAACCCATAACCTTAATACCTAAGTTAAAGAAGTGAGAATTAACATAGGAGGCTACAGATGACTTACATGGACAAGCAGAAAAAAAAGTAGAGCATACCTTGAGACGTTGTTGACGATTTTCACGAGCACTGGAAGCAGGAGGCGCTGCCGCACTTATAAGGCGAGGCAGCGCAGCTTGAACTGCAGGAATATATGAAGCCCCCGCTATGTCTAGAAGAAAAAAAAGGTAATCAAAATAACATCAAGTCATATAGCAATAGGCCAGGCCTTGAAAGTAGAATCCGATGCAGCGGTTCATCCAAAAAAACACAAAACATTTAATTTTTTGGTCAAAGAAAATATTTCCTTGGCATGAGTTCCATGAACGCTAGCACCACAGCAACTGAAAACTGTAGATCGTAAATATTAATTTCCCAACGAGATGGAGACCTACTTCAAGTATATCCACCTTTTTGAACATGTGAGCACTGAGTGATAGAGTCCACAAGAAAGAAGAGATCCACTTTTCGGGGCAAATTTGGCTCGGTTTCCAATTTACATATGAGTAAATCCACAACCTGCAAGTGGCCCGAAATAAGTCAGGAGGTTCAGAAAAACTGTTCGATGCAATCAATAAGCTTCAACAATCACAAGCAAATCACAAGTCCTTGAAAATTAACTATTAGCCATTTACACCATAATAGAGAGGCGAGATGCCGAAACAAAGGGAACTTCATACTTGGAGAGACTAGAAGGCCTACTACATTATTTATATGTGTCTTAGCACTCACCTATCACGTGAATGCACTTACAAGGCTTTAAGTGTGGACAATAGGCTTGTCTATTACACACCAAACACCATAAATATCACAACACAACAAATAGGGATTGCAGGATTTGAACTTGTAAGAAGCCAATGGCGCAGGAGCTTAGAAGATTATTTAGATTAATTATATCTTTTATTCTTTAAGTTGTTATCTTTGCATAGTTTTCTTTGAAGATATATTGTAGATTTTATTTAGATAGGATTAGTTATCTTAGACATAAGATATAGCTTTCATCTATAAATATGGAACCTCTTCTATGGTTTCATTCATTCAATAATTTTTCTTTTTATTCAAGATTTACTCTTGATCTTTTACTCGTGGATTCGAGTATTTTCAAACATGTTGACTCAAGCTACGTCGGCCCTAGAACGATATCTAGCCCATCAAGGTTTCTACTGTGTCAGCCAACTAAAGCAAAATGATGATAGAAGGATTACAATATTATTTGTAAACTGAGAAAGATCGACTTACACCGCAAATTCCAATCGTTATGATTCACTAACACATCAATGCTATGTTCTACCATGATTCTAGACACCGCCAGTAAACAAAATTCCGTATTAAAGACGAGGAATGGCATAGCTGATGAGTATCACGAGCTTTCAAAGTCTTTCATGGAATCTATCCTAGCCATTATGACCAGTTGGAATACTAATACTGTCTTCGTGCCTATGCAAAAGACTCATTTTAAGCATTTTTTTTTTCCTTTCTTTTCTTTTCTTTCCATTTTCAACTGTAAAAAACCAACTAGCTCAACATCATTTGGCCTTCAAGCACCTTCTTTGTTGCAACTGCTCGATTTCCCATCACAAATCTCATAAAGTGGTTCTAGCCTGCAGCTGGATCCACTCCCAGTCAAATAGCAGTTAAGTCCCTTGGTTTCAGATCTCTTGTGAGTTCAAATGGCATCTTTGCATATCGTACAGCACATATTACTTAACATCAAAGCTTTTGCCAAGGGAGAAGAAATTATACAAGGAATATATGCCCAATATTTAACATTTCTTAACTCTGAAATAGCTCCCAAGCGATTTCCTTCTTTCAAACCCTAGGTTCTTGCCTCCACTCTGACTCTCTAGCACTTTTCCTGTTTTCGGAGGTTCTACTAGCTCCGTTCATGGATTCTATCAAAACTTAACTGAAGGCAGAGCATTGTAAAGAGTAAATAGCGGTCGTAGCGGCCGCTATAGCGTTTTTTGACCCCTTCTAGCTACGCCATGGACAAAATTTACGCTATGAAAAAAAAGGGTCAAAATCCCCGCTATATAGGTTTGACCCAATATAGGAAGCCGCAATCCGATATGTTTAACTATCCTCACTCTTGTTTTTTTTATTAAAAAAAAGAAAAAGAAAAGGTAATATTATTGTCGTAATCTTAATTTTGTCTTCTAAAATACCAAAATTTATTTCAATGGATGAATTTATTGTTCGATCTTTCTTACTCAATCATAATATGTTTCATTTTAATATTCACTTGAAATATTATGTTTTCACAATTTCACTGTTTGTATACTAACATTCAATTCTATGCTCTATTTCAAAGGATGCCCTGTTTATATATATATATAGATAAATGCCCAATGATTTTATTTATATCGACCTTCTTTTGGGTAATGTAAAGCCTTAGGCCAATGGGTACAGTGAACTTTTGCGTGCTGGAGACCCCAAATCCCCCACCCCCACCCCACACACACAGACAAAAAGAGACACATTAACAAACACCATCCCTTATCGC
>JAOVYX010021855.1:0-15262 GCA_035668315.1 Drosera spatulata | reverse complement strand
GGCGATCTGAGCGCCGGTGTCTTCGTCCTCGGCGGGCGCGTTGGTGTCTTCCTCCTCGGCAACTCTGTGCTCAGCCGCTTCGCTGCTCGCCATCGCCGCCGCCGGTGGTGGTGGAGAGAGAGAGAGAGAGGGGTTTAGAGAGCGGAGATGTGATGGAGAGTGGAAAACCTGGTGGCTGTGAGTAGGGGGTGAGTTAAAAGGGGAGTATTTAAATGAGAAAATAAGGAGAATTTGGGCCAACTTGTAGATCTTGAGTTTTGGATTGAACTCCAAACCCATTATCTATGTTTTAATTGTAACTGTTAAGTCTTGCTTGAAACATATTTTTAAATTAAATTTATGCTTGTCAATATACATATATCGATAAAGAGAACCAACAATAACGGTGTCATTTTACAGAAACATCATCACAACGTCTTTTTTTTTTTTCTTTTTTTTGAAAACTCAAAACGTTTTTATTATGTATATATTTATCAATCTTATTTACAAGTGGGATTAATTTAAAAAAAATACGATCATAAAACTTTATCGTTCAACTCAACATTATCACGTTTTTGTTATGGTACATGATCACATTATGGATCTTAACGTTCTTTCTCAGATGATGATATTGGGATATGAAATTTATGACTTTATGCCATGATCTATTTTGATATCATATCGACGAATCAATTCAAACAAAAATTTGGATGGATAATAAAAGACTCATTATGGATCTTAATGTCTTGATTGGTTTTCTCTTGCTTGTTTACAAGCACAGTTTAGTTAGTATGAACTTTTTTCGGTTCAAAAAATTAAGGGATTGTTTGGTATCATTGTCAAAATAATGAAAAATAAAAACAGTAACAAAAATAGAAAAACGACAATGAAAGTCAAAATCATTTTTCAAAATAAAGTGATTTTATATATAAAAAAATTGACTACTGCACTAAGATGAATCGGGAATCAAAAACAGAAAATCATTTTTTCTAGATTTTTATTTTCAGTTTTCTTTTTATCAATTTGTGAAGCGAAAAACAAAAAATAATAAATAGAATAAAAACTAAACACTTATATTTCAACATTTAATGAAACAAAAATAAAAAATAAAAATCAACAAAGATATCAAACAAGAGTAAACAGCCTCTTGATGATGCTATTGAGTTGTAGCAGTTGGAGAAAACCAAAATGGTTGCATGTTCAATTCAATCATACAAGACATTGGGACCCCAAAATAAACTTAACCATCATCATTTTTATCATACCACATGCATGTTTATTTTCATTTTCATAGTAATAAATCCCCAAAAAAGGAAAAGATGCTATTAGCAACTTCTTCATCAGTACACAGATGTTGATATACTATCAACATTATATTTCTGTTAGCGTTGTCGAATGTACGATAGTATTCGACTATTAATTGCTGTTCATTGATTCAGTTTTTATACAGCTAGATGTGTGTATGTAGCGTGCACCAGTTATCGCCAAAGATCCTCCAATGAGAATACGAGTTATGAACTTACGAGTAATACAATAGCCGCAGCATAAAAAATGGTCGAATAGCTAAGGGGATCAAGAGCCTCTGGTTCAAATCTATGAGCTCATTGTGAAGAGTATATGCTCGCTCGCCTTTTTTTCCCTCTCTAAGTTTGATTATTGAGTTAGGACATGTGCAGTAACAGCAGAAGCAACCTTTCATAGTGAGACTGTGCCGTCCTGACTATCAACACAACCTGAACTTGCTCGGGGATCCCCAATCAATGGCATTACGATCCCTTACATGCATGGGGATTTTCTTCAACCTCTGCTTTCCTTCCTGTCGATCTTGTTCGTCAGGCGTCATGCTGAACTCTCATGAACGAGTCCATCTGGTAGACCTGGCTATTTATTTTTAAGGGCCAAGGTTTGGGATATAATCGCAAGTTTTCAGCTCCTACGCTCAAGTAACATGGTTCCAGTTGGAATCAATTTACAATGACATATACAGTACCGTCAAAATCTTTGGAAACATCACTTTATAGGTTTCAAAAGCGGCAAGGGACATTCTTCTTCGTGTTTTCCCTCTACGAACTCTGTTAATAATTGGCATCAAAAGAATATGTACCCTCAATCAACGAGTTATTAACCTGGGATAAAAACCTATGCCAAAGATCGAAAGCTATGAACAATGGTAACTTAACCTGGGAAAGATCAAAATAACATTCGCCACATTTTTGTGCTCATTGGTTCACATTGTAAACAAATCTTGAACTGTTATTCGACTAGTGAGCATGCCAAGGCACCAACCGAACGTGGCAAGCCCTTGTCCTAATTTCGGCATTCCTGGTCAGCCTACTCAGCGTGACCTTACACGTCACCTTCACAGTCATCTTCCAAGTCTGCAACAACCAAACCTTCAGCTTAACTGGCGTAACAACCTTCAATCTTAGTGGCACAGACATCATCTTTTGCTGAGCGATCAACATACCTCGCCCACCCGCCAGGAGCACCATCGCTGCCCCCACCAGCTCCAATGGCACGATCACCAATGTCATAGGCGACTGGTACAAGCCAGCTACATTCCCATTCGCGAGTTGGGTTTTGTCATGGTACACCCTGAAGCCCATCCCGGGTTTCTCATACGTGATCCCGATAGGGTTCCAGTTGTGGATTGCTATGTTGACGTTGAACCTAGGTGTGACCTGCAATGACTTCAAGTCCATTCCATCCACGGAGATAGTCTCGATCCTGTAGTAAGGGAATCCGCGACAGATAAAGTAGTAGCCGAGCGCTGCAACAGCACCAATGATAACAGCCAGGGATACGAAGAAGCCAAGGATGGTGCACATTTGTCCGCGACAACATCCCTTTTTTTTGCGAAGGCTATTCATGAGGCGCTCGTAGTCCCCATTTCCCACGTGGGGTGTGCCATAACTTGTGTTCCTAGGGAATCTGACGACACAGGATCGTCCTACTTGGCTGAACCAGTCAGTTATATTGGATGCGATCGAGTCATGGCCAATCGACGACCTAGGGCCAGTTGCCACTGAGGTGCCTGCGTTTACAGAAGGAAACTGCTTTGGTGATAAAGGTGTATCCGATGGTTCGTCTTCAGGAGAGTGAGTCATTATTGGAACTCACCTCGATCGGACCTGAAACGCAATGCACATATAATTTCATCAATTGAAAAAACAAGAGTACACTTTGAACTAGACCAGTAGTATGCGAAAACAGGACGAATACAACAACGACTACCCACATAATCCTATTTTTTTCAAATAGAATTGTAATACGTATTTTCAAACCTCAGATTCATACACCCATAAACAGTAAACAGTACTAACAAAGATCATCAGATCAGAAGCCAGGAACGATGAAACTAACCACGAGATGGAATTTAAGGGGAAAAAAAACAAAAACGATCAAGTCACGGTTTGCCTCGGGTGCAGCTGGCCTTCAATTATTGTCTTAAACAGATAAGGCGAATGGCCTGCCGTCCTCCATTGAACAAATGAGATAAAAGATAACTGTAAGCAGCCGATCGAATCGAATTATTTGACAAGAAAATGGGATAGAAGCTGATTCCATGTTGACACAGATCATAACCTATTTATTTTGCAGGATAGAAGCTGATTCCATAAAACATGAAACTAATATTTTATCAGTATTTATTAGTTCCATTTGAAAATAAGATTATCATTCAGATTCCATTTTTCAAATTTGATAAAATACAAATCAACAACGCCATACATAAGTTTTTGGCGAAAATATATTACTTCAAACCATGCCAAGGGCTCATTTCATAATATTAACCAAGAATTGGATAACATTGCATTAGACCGCCACACTTGTACAAGAAAATAATGACAACTAAAATCGTCAATTAACCCATTATTCTTCTTATCAATCCGCAAGCAAAAGCAACGCTTGGGATGTTCCCAACACGCTCGACACCTTCAGCAAAAACAACGCCCATGCCCATGTGCCAATGCGGCTCAATGTGGCAATGAAACGCCCATACTCCTGGATTATCCGCGACGAACCTGATAGCTGTCCATCCATAAGGAAAGACCACGACCGAGTTCCTTAGTGGTGGATTCTCCAAGTTAAACGTCTCTTCGTCTTGCTCCGAGAATAACCCTTCTCCGTATCCGAGAACCCAGAAGTCGTGGCCGTGCAAGTGCCACTGGTGAATCTCACTCACATTCTCCTTGAGTGCATTGGCATTCTGAAGTATCACGTCGACTGTTGCATTGAAGTCCAGCTTGTAGACCATGGTGCTGTATGTCGAGTTAGGATTAGCAGGGGGATTCATGACATCATAGGAGGAAGTGAAGTTATCCGGAGGGTTTTCGTGGTCGAAACCTTGTTGGAGTCCGAACTTGATGGATCCAAGAAGAGGGGTGTGTGGTAGAACCAGGGAGACATTGTTGATGGCCCATTTGATGTGACCGTTGATCTTGTTCTGCGTGTTGAGGAGGATGATCCTACGTTCTGAAGTCCTCGGAGGCCTTGGAGAGCCGACAGCAGCGAGCACTCTTTTGGAAAACAGTTTGCTGTGTGTATGATTGTTCCACAGAGGAATTGAAGGAGGTAAAAATAGGGGAAGCTCGGAAGAGGCTGAGTGGTAACTCAGCATTGTGAGGGCTGGTGGAGTATGAGGCTCGCGTCCTCTGACACCAACTGATAGCCAGTGGTTAGTCATGGGGTTCTGATCTGTGGTGATCAGAATGGAGTACGTCTCGCCAGAGTAGATGTCCAAACCATCTACGAAAAATGGTTGCACATAGTTGCCATCTGCTTCTGCCACCAACATCTTGTGATTCTGGTCATAGAAAGAACAGAGCAGGGAGTTAGCTGCAATATTGATTCATTAGATTGGACATAAATTCTGATAAAATCGCACTGACTTAGATTCATGCTACACGAAATACATCTCTTAGATCACATACATTCTACATCAAAGAAATTCGCTAATGGTACTTTAAAAAATATAAGTACCCAAGAATATTTCAGAAGCGGGTGACTGGTTGAGTGGTTTCCGCCTGCATGTGTTTCAGCTTTCATCGTCTTTAGCCAGTATCTACCAGGAACTTGTTGGTAACATTTGCTTTATTTTATGGGGAAGGACTCGGCTTTGATCCCAAATAAATGTAAGATCATAGAATCATATGAATCATGATGCATGTTATTGAATGTATCATTGAATTTCTGAAAACGAGTTGCCACTAGTTCATAACCAACATGTGAAAGAGGCAAAGGAAGAAAGCATGCACTTGGTTACCCCGATGGCTACATTGAGGGAAGCAAGAGAAGTAGTACTAGCCAGTCTAAGCCTGTAAGTCTTGTTGGGGAGAACATTGATGATTTCAGGAGCACAATCGTCGTCCTGTTCGAATCTGTACCACTTCTTGCCATAGTCGGGAAGAAGAGGAGACTTGTATGTTCCTCTTCCATTCAGCAACAAACTCTGCATCTCAATAGCTATAGAACATTCAACATTTTGTAGCCACAATAAAAGAAAATATGAAACGGAGCACAGTTAAAAAGTTCCGCTACATGAACAAGATCTTAAGCTGCCTTCTAACCAAGGTGACTTTTTGTACATACGATGCGTTATTACCTGAGGTTCACCAATCCAGCAGAAAGGGAGGGACGAGAGACCGACTTCCATCTCCAGCTGGTTCTGGTGCCACCAATCACTTAATAAAAGACTGAATTCTCCATCGTACAACAATGGCTCTTTGTCTCCTTCAGCCACATCAACTATTAGAAGCCCGTATAATCCTGCTGATCTTTGCAACCCATAGTGTCCATGGTAAAAATACTTTCCTGCCTGCAATGAAACGCACAGTCAATACTTCATACGATCAATATCATCATTTGTCTTGTGTACAACTGTGCATCGGATACATATAGCCAAAGTGCATTAGAATACAGTTTTCTCGCAATGAAATCCAAACTTCTGGTTCCTTTAATCCCGCCAAAAAAAGAAAAAAGAAAAAAGAAAGAGAGAACTTATGTGTCAACAGTAAAGGTAGAGAAGATTCTTGACTAAAATGAAGAAAAATGATAAAGGATGCTAGCAATTTAGCAAATAGCAGAAACAAAATGGACGTCTAAAACAGACATTAAGCAGAACATTGTGTGATAAACTAAGTCCGTTTTATGGTCGAGGTAAAAATGGAGAGTCTAGTCCGTATGACAAGTTTGTTCACCTTGGTTCTTACAGTCCAAACAATCATCTCCTAGGATACAAAAATCAGTTTTCTCAAGACAACATCACTACAAATTTAAGAACATAAAACAGATTATCCCAACTACTCTATCCACCAGAAGAAAAAGTAAAGTCAGGGTATTACAATGACAAAGCCACCTGTGAGTGTGTTAAAAAATGAAAAAAAAAAAAAAAAAAAAAAAAAAGGAAAAAGAGAGAGGATGAATTAAGAATGGAGATTAATTCAAACTGCATTCCAGAACAAGCAACGGAACCAGCTATAATTCTCGGTAAAATATTGGTTTGAGACAACCCGAATAACATTTTCCAACAAAGGAGAGGGACTCACCTTGTCAACCTTGAATCTGTAAGTGAAAGTTTCTTCGGGAGAAATTGTTGAGGAATATTATGATATATTTTCAAATATAAGTTTCTCAATATACGTTATAAAGATAAGATTTGTGTTCAGTAAATAGGATATATTTTAATTGTTTAAAATATCCTATTACTGTAATCCTAGCAAATCTCTCTCAACTCCTCTCAACAATCTTGAAACATTAAATCTAACCCTAGCCGTCGCCATCCAAAACACACCCAGATCTAATCACTGTTATAACAACATACACAAAACAAAAACCTAGATCTACTGCCGCCACCCAGTGAGAACACCGCAAATCCAGTCACAGAACACAACCAACAAACGCGCAACAAGGCTGCCTTTCGCCACACAGCAACACCATCTCCGGCAAACGTCACGGCCAGAAACACCACCAAGACCCGGCAATCGCCACAGCTGCTGGAATCCACACCATAGCCGGATCCTTTCGTCTCCGACGACGTGGGATAAATCCCAGATCCGCAGCCGCCACCCACAATCTCCCAGCCCCCTCACTGACCGGACGTTCAGGGCGGCATCTGGCTTCGCCGCAACCATCGTTGTGGTTTTCCAGATCTCTGAAGAACAGCCGCGCTCCTCTTCGCGGTTTTTCCAGATCTCTGCAGGTTGAACGGTGGACTTTCTTCTCCAACAGAAATGGCGCATTGAGAGATAGATGTCATCCCATCTGCCCATGGTGATCCAATCTAGCACAACATACTTAAAAATTAGGCACACAATTGCAAGCCCAACTGACCCAGTCAGTCAGCATAAAAGAGAAAAGATTTCTTGCGATCACCACCAAAGAAGAAGATGATGATGATGGTGAAGTTGCCAGCAACCACTACCATCATGCAAAGAACATACAAAAATATTATTTAAAAGGCAAATACAACAGAACTGAGGCTAATTAAGAAGAGAAGAACTCACCTGCTTTATCCCATGCCAGTGGATGACAGCTCCCTCAGTAGGGAGCTTGTTCGTGAGGTCGACCCATATGATGTCTCCTGCATGAGCACGAATAGTCGGACCTGGAAAGTGGCCATTGATTCCGATAACTACACTCTCCTTGCAATCTGGAGACCAAAACACGTACTCAACTGACCATTTGAAATGATGGACAATTTCTTCAGAAGATGATAACATACATGACAAAAGAGTAACGAGGCAGACAAGAATAGGCTTTGGTTTCGCAGCTCGACCAAAAGGTTCAGTCATTTTTTTTCATCTCTAGGAAGAAAAGTATTGCTGTCTAAACAAGTGTATTTGTCTGTGGTGGTTCGATGATTTATACAGGACTTCAAGGTTAGGATCTTGGCCTTTATACCTGTCCTAATCACCCTTGCTGACATCTACCAATAGATTTTTCTTTTTCTGATGTGTCAACATAGTAGAAAAACCTCCATCCAAGACAAATAAACATTAGCATCCCCTACACAAGAATTTCTAGATTCGTTATACAATTGTAACCACTGATGGTAACAGATATTGACTAGGTGACAATAGCATAAGCTATGCTAAATTTGGTGGTCTCGTACACCATCAGCTATGCTCATTTACTTACTTTGAAGCCGATATAACCTCAAAAGATGAATTTTTGACATCCATTGACGACAATAATTCACGGAACATCCAAAAGGCATGTAGTAAGTATGAACAACTATAACTTCATTCCTAACACATGCCAGGCTCATCACAAAATGCAGAAAAAGGAAAGGGCTTACATAAATAGTGGAGAGCCCGACATGAACGATTCCGTTCTGATAGATAAAAACCTTCTGCCCGGAATCATAACGGAGAAAAATTATACCTTCCAGTCCCACTTATACACCACATTATTTCACCTGCCCTTAGCCCACAATGTGCATTGGATGGTTAAACATTCCAAGAAACAACCTCATAAGCCTTCAACCATCACAAATCTGTTCTAACTGCTTTCAGCAAAATATCAATGCTTAAATGTCATTACCTACTTTATCCCATTTTCCCAAGACATCCCACATCCTGACATAACACCACCACCAATCTCAACACTATAAGCGAAACATGGGAAGTGCCAAAACCAGTCAATTCTTCGCTTCCACCATGGCTTATGAGACATTGCTCCTTTTGATCAAGTATGCCTGTATTTTTCCTTTGACAGAAATTCTCTCCGTTCTACTTCATGATCCACTCAACATGCTTTGTAAAACTTCCATCAAGGCATCCCAAATTGAACCCAAACCATGGCATTTCCTCTTTCTCTTCGACCATGAGAAACCCATGCGCAGTCCTCGACCAAGCTCTATGCGTGACAAAAGTGGTCGACAAGTCACAGGACAAAAGGGAAACAGATTACGAACATTGTGTCTGTCACTCTACATGGTTGCGAGTAAGTCACTATGAGTAACAATGACAAAGTGCTAGTAACATTATATGAAGCACAGTGGTATAAGAACAATAATTCATGGAAAATTTGATAACAATGATGGTTATATGCTAGAAAAATTAAATGAGAGCCAAATCATGATACATTTGAACCAGAAGATGAAGTACTTTCTTTTCCAAAGGTCCAACATTGATTGTCCAGCGAAAAAAGTCACGCAAGAGTGCTACCTTACTTCCATGACTTATGCGCTGGAATGAAAATGATGCATCTCCATAATCATAAGTAAAGTAATTTAAGTACTTCAGCGTGTTGTATGCTCTGCCCTCCTGACTAAACCTCATGGAAATAAACTAAGTACATCAATTTGAAACCAAATTACAAGACCACATCAATCATAAAACCACTTTCTAACAAACATCTAGCAACTACATTCCAGCAATGCTGTATTAGTTTACACCAGAAATATGCCCTTGCCAGACCATATGAAAGTTCTTAGTCCTCATCTGAATCGATGAGCACAGCAAATAATTACAGAAACACACTGCATAAACACATAGTAAGCAGTATTACTAGATAATAATAGCTCATACTCTTCATAACAAACTAAAATGTTTATGCAGAACACGGAGACAGAAAGTGACATAATTTATAATTATGAAGATTAGAGTACTAGACTGGAAGAAGTGACTATCGATTTGTTTAAATGCAAAAAGAGCATTTGAATGTCAACTAGGACAAGCAAGTACTCCACAAAACACTGAGACCAAGCAACCATGACCATCAGCCTCAGGTTTTTGCACCCCTCGCCAAAAATATGATCATAAGTATGCTTGTGGAGAATTATAGTTTCCTGGTGTTACAGAATGACCATGACATAATTTTCACGCAATAGCTACTGAATAATCTTTCCTTCTTCACTGAGTGTAAAAAGATGCATGTCTAGAGCATGGTTTCAGAGAGAAAAATTGTACACTTAACTAGCATAGCGAGTGATTATTCACTTCAAAATCGAACCTGTGATAAAGATATACTTGATAAGTTGTGATTTAAAGAAAACTTTCATAATCTCTTTTTGGAATCAACCTGACGAAGTGGTGTCGAATCAAGAATCAGATCTGCATATCTTAGTTGTTTAAGAAATCTAATGCCTCTGTACAGAATCAAATTTTCCAAAGTGAATGATTTCTTACTTGTTTACCAGTCAGCTTAAACCGTTTTTAACCTTAACGATCTCAACAAAAAATAACACGGATCAATCGCCCATCCAATATAACTACTTACAACAGATGATCTTTCCACTACATAAAGCACTCCCATCAGATACCTTTTAACAGATTTTCTACTTTATCATCAAAACACACCTTTGACACTACTTTTCAATATCTATTATCCATGAACGTCTGTATCAGATTCTCTATCCTATCGCAAACATCTTCATTTACCACATTTAAAGAGTCGCTATTTCATTCAGGGGCTTCGCACTGCAAAAAGTCAAGGATTGGGCACAATCCGATCCCGTCTATTCTAACGGAATAGAAACCCAACCAAGATCGGGGCGACCAAAAAGCCCATGAAAACT
Source organism: Drosera spatulata (assembly GCA_035668315.1). Classification (NCBI taxonomy): domain Eukaryota; kingdom Viridiplantae; phylum Streptophyta; class Magnoliopsida; order Caryophyllales; family Droseraceae; genus Drosera; species Drosera spatulata. The sequence goes on along the minus strand of JAOVYX010021855.1, from coordinate 4,764 downwards.
GTACCAATTCAGGGTGAAGACCACAAACAAGGAGTCAAAGAGTAACACTTTTACAGCTCATTTATTGCGAATTCAAAGGAAAAAAAGGGGAAATGCGTGAGTTTAACTTTGAGCCCCACGTCACAGTAATATAACAGTCCACTCACTCATGTAAGCGAATTTCCAATTTTGCCCATCACCAACTACCCTTTCTCACACATCACTTGCTGGACAACCGCCGACTGAATCGGGCAACAATTGACCCGTACAAGGAAAGGATAAGGAGATTCCCTGCGACAGCCCACATCGCTACACTCGCAGCACGCTAGCCGTCGGATCTGACAAGAAGATGCTTTCCCGATCCCTAGGTGAAGACATGACTAGGTGTCGAGGAAGAACCTGACTGAAGTTTTGTTGTTTATCTTCTCATTTGAAGATGAAATTAGACAAAATATTACTCCATATTATTCGTTCGGTCTTTTGAAAAATCAAACGAATTAACTTGATATATATACATATATATATATATATATATATCGATATAAAATTTAATATATATATATATAATTAAATATAATTAATTTAATAAATTTATTATAAATATCAATGATTATATAAATTATGTATTCTAACCTAATATATTTTGTAAAACGATAAAAATGATTTGATATGAAAACGAGATATATATTTATATATATATAATAGTACAAAATACATATGTGTTATATTTTTCGTGAAACGAGAGAGTAAATCCTAAAAGTATAATATATGACAAAAAAGATAAATTAGGAAATTCCACGATAAAATTTTCACTTATATTTTGATTCCCATTTCTATTTGTGAACTATAAGCAATTATTCCATGAATTGTATATCATATTCGTATTTACTGTAATTTTATGAATATAAATTATAAAAATCAAAATAAGAACAAAAACATAAAAAAACTTTTCATCGAAAACTCTTGAATAATTTATCCAACTAAAAACGTGATAATTAAATCTTAAATTTTTATTTATGTTATTATAATCTAAATACTTGACGTAACTTGTGGCATTACACACGTCTATTTGAACTGGATGTATGTATTTAATACTTTGCACATTAATTGATAAGTAGAAAAAAGACATACTTTCTCGTTGAGGGGGATGAAAGATGCTTGTGAGCTTTTACCAAGTGTGCTACAGACGGCTGAACATACCTCATTTCATCGGACACATCTGCTGCCCGGGTTTATAAAATATTCCATGACAATGTATTGTTCCCTTTGCTCACATAAATCAGTACTTTTTCCGTCTAAATTAAATGCAGTAAACTACGTGCTACTTTGCCCTCATCTCAATGATTTATTACAGCTTGCCTCCTAAAATTTTTTCACACACATAACGTCTTATTTGGAGAATGATTTGTATTTTGATTAAAGATTAATAAGGGGTGTAGCGTAAGAAATACTACACATAAGGGGACAAAATATATTGAAATTTTTTGTGGGGGGTGCAGTGTTAGTTAAATTACAACAGGAATTTCAATTTAATTCACCCAATTACATATAATATTATTATTTTTTTATTCAATATATATTTTAAAAAATTTCGTTTTCGTCTCAAAGACGTACGAAAATTACATCATTTATATAGAATTAAATTATACAACAAAAACTATCATTAGTATTTGACAAGAATTCTAAAAAAAATGATATTTGATCGTCTTATGATACAAATCAAATCACATCGACAAATGTGAAAGTTAATCTACAGTATTTAATTTGAGACGGAAAAAACGATAATTTTTTATATATAAATTTAAAGATAGATGCCAGCCATCTTACATTCGAGCTCATAACAAACAAAATTTGATGTAAGAATGAGCCTTCGTATCTATACGTATTGAACAACGAATAATATGTAGATGTATAAAAAATTATGAGACAGATGAAACATATATTTAATCGCACATATATCAGATGATTTATCAAAATTATTTAATACTCTTTTCGTCCTAATAAAATTACAATCTTTTTTTGGATGTCCACAAAACATTTTTTTTCAGTATTTGAAAATTTTTTCCTATGAAACTATAAAAGCACCATTATTTTTTACGTTTTCTTATCATCTACACACTCACAGCTCACAAGAACAAATTGGTCACTCCTTATGATTTCAACACACACATAATTATTTAGTCAAGTCAACTGATCATAATTTTATTGGGATGTAAGAGGTTGTAGAAAACCAAACTTTCTATCGATTCGAATACTACTCCGTCCGTTCCATTATAATTGCAACTTCAATTCCTCCAACTTTAGATTTCAATCACATAATTTTTTTCTCTTCCTCTATTTTAATTTTTAACTAAATAACATTTTCTTAATCATCAAAACGTTATATTCCCTCCGTCCAATTATAATTACAATATTTACTTTATATAAGTAGATTTAGATTTATCTTTTTCTTTTCTCAACTCCAATTCTTAATCACATAATTTTTCTCTTCTCATCTTTTTTAATTCTTATCCATAAATAATTTAAAATAAATCAAAATAATAAAAAAATATAATTATTTTAAGATGAAGATATTAATTATTTTGAGAGAAAAGAAGTACATTTTTAAAGTCCGGAGGAAGGAGGGCTACAGATTATGTGAGGATAGAATAGGTAATTCAGTTCATAAGGTTGGATGTGTTCCCAGACGAACAGTACCATGTCAACCTAACTAACCACACTTGAGAAACAGCCCACCCTACACCACACTTCTTCCCTCACACTCTCTCATCACCACTCTCTAGATTCTCTCTATTTAATTCAAATCACCAACCACCCACAAATTGAAACCCTAAACCAAATCCAACCTAAACAAATCCCACTGACCCATAACCCATTTCAAAGAAACTGGAAACTGACTCTCTCTCCTCACTCTCTGGGTAAGTCTCCAAACCCTAGTATCCCTCCTGGGGTTTGTCCCCAAACGTGTGAAAAGGGTATCATTCTGGGGTTGTTTGTGTTGTGGGTTTAGTGGATCTTGTCCTATTTGATGTCCCAAAGGGGTAAAGTTTTGAGTCTTTGTTGTTGTTTGAGGTTATTCATAAAGTGGGTGTTGTGAATTTGGGTCAATTTTGTTAATGTTGGTGACTTTGGTGGTGCTGTTCTTGAGGGTAGTTGTGATATTGAAGCCCAGATTTTACCTTTTGGTTTGTAGATTTGTGAGTTTTTGGGAGACCTTGGGATCTTAGTCTTCAAAAATTGAGTATTTGGTTTCTGGGTGTGTGGAAATTTTCTCTGGGTGTTTGGATCTTGCTGATTTTTGGCTGTTTAGTTACCTATATTTGGTCAAAAACCAGAAGAGAGTCTGTGTGACTGGAAATTAGAGCATGTGGTTTGGTCAAGGGATCAAAATAGTGGTGTAATATGATGAAATTTGAGTCATTTGCCTTGCATGCAGTGTTTCTTCTAATTCTCTTTGATTCTTATTCTTTTTTTATTTTTAGAAACTAAGTTCTCAGTGATGATGTGAGCTGTTGTATGGCTTATGTTGGTTTACCTGTTATGTCTGATTCTCAAAGGTAGAGTCTTCTCGTTGATCATGTGTTTATGTTTGCATGTCTCTCTTCATGTACTTTTTACCCCAAATTGTGACTTTTTATGGTATTTTTATGGTTTAATTTGAAACAGTAATATTCATTGTACAGCTTCTGCCTCTTGATTTCGTTAGATTTTTGCTGTGTATGCATTTACTAGTACTCCAGCTCATTAGAAGGTCCTCTTTTCTGTTCACATGGTTACTCTCAGCCCTCAGGCTTCATTTTTGGCCAAGTTAGAGACTTTGCTTTGTTTGCTTACTAGGTTTTCATGAAGTTGTCATGAGTCATGAATATTCTGCTCTCTTTTCTTGAAGTGTTTTTCCGTTAGTTTGAAAATTACTTGAATTAAAGACACGTGTCTATGTAACTCTTTGAGGATGGATAGAAGAGTATCGTTGCTAAATGTGGTGCTAATTTCTGAATGTTTAGAAATAAAGTGAACTCTCAAATGATAGGAGATTATGCTATTCTGGCGTGGTATGGCCATGGATATGTTGCAGTTAACTGTTTGTGGCTTAGTTTCTTGGAATTTTTTGTGCTTGGGCTTCATGCAATGTGTGCAATGTTGAGAGGTTGAAGATCTATTGTTTGGAGCCGCACATTTGTATTTGTATTTGCTTTCTCACGTTTAAGACCACAATTTTAGCCATATGTTTGGTGTATAATGTGTGATGCTGTCGTATGAATACGTTTCACTAATATCAAATTAGTTCCTGTAGGTTTTTTCTTATCCTTGTTACCTAAAGTTGCTGATGTTTTCCATGTTATTTCCAGCTAGTCGATCAAGATGGACCACGAGAACGGGAATGGAACTGAAAATGGCAATGGAACTCACAATGGCGATGTGAACGGAACTGGAAATGGACATGGGAATGGTGCGACTGATGCTTTACCTCCACCTCCACCAGAAATTCCTCCAAATGTGGTTCCTCTGCGTGCAGAACCAGAACCGCCAAAGAAAAAGCGTTTGCCTGTTGCTCGTCAAGGTTTGGCATCGAAGGGACAGAAAATTCAGCTCCTTAGCAACCACTTCAAAGTCAATGTTACCAAACTTGATGGGCACTTTTTCCACTATAGTGTAAGCTACTGTGTCTCGTCGATTGTTCCTTCTTCCATTTACTAAGCAGACAGGGAGATGAATTTTCTTCTTTGTCAGTGCACTATGGTTTTGCATTTTTGTTCTCAGGTGAATTTAATGTATGAGGATGGA
>JAOVYX010021854.1:0-15263 GCA_035668315.1 Drosera spatulata | reverse complement strand
TCACAGACATTCAAGGAAGGTTTAGTGGTGGTTACCTCCCCGATGAGTTATTCAAAATAAAACACGGGACGAAGCGATAAGAACGTTCGAATAAAGCGTCGGGATGCATCGGGCCTGTCGGGCCAGGGTCAGGCCGCTGTCGGGCCGTCGGGCCCGCTGCTGGGCTGCTATCCAGGCCTGCCGGGCCAGCTTTGGGCCACGCTTGGGCTTGCAGAGTTGCTCCCGGGTCCATATCGGGCCGCTGCCGAGCCACAGTTGGGGTATTGGGCCGTATCCGGGCCCATGGGGCCTGCTGAACCGCTGCTGTTCGGGCCGGGGTTGCTGGCTGGGCTGACTAACAGGCTGCACCTGGGCTGTCCTCGTGAATGGGCTGAAATGGGCCTGCTGGGCCGAGCTTGCTGCGGCCGGTACCCGGCTGTCCGGGGCTGCTGTCGGCTGGGGTTGCTCCGGCTCTGCTTACCGGAGAGGTTAGGCGGCAGCGATCAACGGCTGACGACGACAGGCGGCGAACCTTGGTGCCTGAAGTGGCGGCGGCGGTGAGTTGGCAGCTAGCGAATGCGGTTGCTCAGGACGGGGCGGCGGCTGGTTGAGCTCGGGACTACGGCAGTGGCAGCTGGGCGGTGGCATGGTGGCTGATCCGATGGCAGGCAGCGGCGGCGGGGCGACGCACGATGGTTGAGGTGGTGTTTGGTGTTGGTGGAGGATTTGGTGTGGTGGAGTGTAGGAGAAAATAAGTGGGTTTGGTGAGGAGGTGAAGGTGTCGGGTGAGGAGAGCAAATAAGGAAGAAAAAGTGACTCTCGATCCCTCGTTATATTTTCTTCAGTTTATTTTTATCTCAATTTCGTAATATTTATCTCTCGATAATTATTCATTGTCGATTTAATTATCCCAAATATTTTATAATCGCATTTCGTTTAATTATCTCAGATTTTCAAGCATAAACATGTGTCTCAAATGCACAATAACTTTAACGATGTAACGTTCATCGTTCATAAATTTTATTTACACGTTCATTACATATGCTTCGTACGTATATTTTATATCCAATTTATATTTTAAGATCGAAAAATTTTTGGGTTATTACACAACGACAATTGATTGTTTTCTCCGTTGATATGGTTCAAGGAGAATGATATTGATGCAGTCTTATGGTTGTTACAAACAACCATCAATATGTAATTAACTCATTATTATATGGGAAAGGAGTTGATGCTGTATGTAGAAGCCAACAAACTGCTACAGAGCAGTTTTCACCATAAATTCAAACATTTAAAATTTTAAAAAATCAAATTAAAATTTGAGTGAATGTTTCAAAGAAACATGTGGTGGAGGAAACCCTCCAGCAGTAAACTTAGCTACTGCTACAGCGTCTCCCATTTCACATTATTATATTAGTAATAATTTTCACTCGTATAAAAATGATGGGTTGTTTGATATTTTTTTTTAAAATTATAAGAAATCAAAAACAGTAACGAAAATAGAAAATCAATAATGGAAATCAAAATCGTTTTATTAAATAAAATAATTTTTTTATAAAGAAAATCTTAAAATATTGTATTTCGATGAAATAAGAAATAGAAAATCATTTTTCTATCTTTTTGTTTTCACTTTCCGTTTTATCCGTTTAAGAAACAAAAATCAACAACAAACACTTTGTCTTATTAACCAATAAAACAAAAACTAAAAAATGAAAAATAGAAATGGTAACAAACGGGCCCTAACCTAAACCTTTGTGTCCAGCTGAACTGATATTTATATATTGGCAGTGAGTAGTACTCGCTCTGTCCCATCACTATCGCAATGTTTTGTTAGTTAGGATTTTCCCCAATTGTTTGTAGCGTTTAAAATTTCGGAAAGTTTTGTGTGGTTATGAATTAAAGAAGGTGAAAAAGAAAGATTATGTGATTGAGAATTAAAATTGAAAAAGAAAAAGATAAATCTAAATTTACATACATAAATGAATGTTAGTAATTATAATTATGACATCAAATTAGCCGAGCCAAGCCGAGTCATATATGCCTTGACCTCGGCTTTGGTTTGGGTTCAAACTTAATTTGAGCCTAATTGATTGAGCCGAGTCTATCAGGCTTATTTCATAAATAGAAAGGTTTGGGCCTTTTATTCAGTCGCGCGTAGTCGAGTTGAATCAAGCTCAAGTCGAGCCAAACCTTTTATAAATAAATCATAATATCATTAAAATTTAAGAAAAAATATATCATTAGTGAAATCATCACATAGAAGTCGTGCACTTAAGGCGTATTACTCCTATGATGGAGTTGTTGTTGTAGTTTGTTGGGATCATGATAAGGATCTTGGGGTTATACTTGTTAGAAATCGGTCCACTTGATCGTAATTTTAGCGTGTTCCAATCATCGAATCCATATCATTTCGGCTCATCGGGAAGTACGTTTCAAGTATATGAACGTAGTATATTAAACTTCTCAATATCGATTTCAGATGAATGAGAAATCAATGTCCAAAGTAGCCGTGAAGAGGAAACACATGTGGTCTAAGCTAATAAACCACGTTGGAATCTTGGTTTGGAAATATAGAGTTTCTATATTATTTGGTTGGAAATGGGTTTGGCCCCAAGGGGTACCCAATTTTATGTGAGGGGAAGAGCCTAACTAGGTGAGGCACACAAACACACGCGCGTGTTAACCTGGCTCGGTTCGGTCGGTGGGTCGCGCACACGGGTTCATTAAAGTAATATATTTTTTGTATAAAATTTTGGACCGATTTTTATGTCATGCTTATACGGATTTGTTGATCATTGGGTAGTTACCCAGTCAGCATGACAGTTGGACTTGCCATCCAATATCTACGCAACACGTGTCACGTTGTCCCCCTTTGAGTTGCCTATATAAACAGTCTACCTAGGGCTGTTTCGCATACAAAGATTCTATTTTTCCTCTGCTTCTCTTTGGTTCTATTCTTCCAGTCCCCTCCATATAGTTTGCCAGTGCATTTAAACATAGACCGCCAGTATGTTCAAACACTGTAAGTCTTTGCATCGTCAGTCTATTATAGAGGTTGTAAGTCGTTGTTTTTTGGGACACTATTGCTACTAATTAGTTAGCACCTGGGACGAGACAATGATGTCTTAAGGACAGAGGGTTCAACCTCACCTCGACTAATCGAATTTACATATTATGCTCTTTTTCCCTGTCCTATTTCCTTTTTGATTTATATTTCTATACTAACCTACTAAGAGTACTTTGACTATGCCGATTCACTTTGGATCGTGAGCTTCATTGTACTATCCTATAAACAAAATCACGTAGAAGTTAATATTGATAAAACTGACTTAAAAAATGAATCTAATAAATTCATAAGTGAGCTTATAAAGATTATATATACTTATGGATAATAAGTTATATGTATGTATGTATGTGTGTATGTATTTGTATATATCTATATATATATATATATATGTAGGACATTGATAATGTGCCAACGCTATCTACTTTGGAATAAAGAGTCAACGCTATACAAAATGTTCAGAGCCGTCCACATGAAAGATGGACGGCTGTGATTTTAGAAAAGCACGTCACGTCCGGCTCTTTTTTAATCTTTAGTCCGATTTATAATTAACGGATTAGAAATTACCATTAACCCCTTATTACTTTTGGCATCTTTCATTTTTTGGAATTTATGATGTCCGTCTTTAAAGGAACCAATGCAATGAAAAAAAAAAAGGAAATGTAGTAAAAATGTGAAATCCGATATAAATAATCAAAAAGTCCTTTTTTTTGTGAAAACACTCGAGGATTTTTTGAAACACTCTCTAAATTGTCCGCCTATAAAAAAAGATGGAGTGTTTGCAACTGGAATGTGGAACTCTCTATATCGTCTAGCTTTTAAAGGTATGGAGCTTTTGCACCTGAAATAACACGTCCGCTTGATAAATAGATTTGATTCACTAAGCGAAAAAAAAGTGCTAACTGTTTTGCTGCTTCCTTCCAGGTACAACAAAACACGGATCCTGATCATTGAAAACTATTCCCAAACACATCAACAAATATCCCGAATATACCAAACACATCAACAAAAAATACCACGATCAATTTCATGGAAAGATAAAGTATGAAGCACAATGATGTTTAAAACTGAAATTGCAAGCTTAACAAAACATTGATTTAAGGTCTAACTTTATGTTTTAACAACACTAAAGCTGTCCTATAACGAAAAACAGAAGCATCATCGGACGACCATTGTTCGTTGTCGAGTGGTATATCTCGCAAGATATAATCGATAAACTTCAAGACAAACACTCCACAATCTTAATAGTTCGCTTGTTGCGGCCTTTGGTAGAGTACAAAGAATTCCGTCGGTCCTTTTGGAAAGTCCTTCGTTCGCACATAGGATCGAAGAAGATGAGAAAAATACCACGTCCATAAAATGTAAGGAATTAATAAAGATATAATTGAATTAGACTAAACGAATATAATGAAATTTAGGCATGATGAAATTTATAGGTACAGGTTTCTTATATAAAAAAGCCATCTCCTTTTTGAATAGGTGGGCGAGGGGCATGCACTGTGTGTCCCGATTGAGAGAATCAATAAGGATGACCTTCCAAAGCTCCACATAGAATATGAACAACACAAAATGATTCCCTGGTACATGCGTGGGCATGAAGATCACTTTCTCATCCATGATAGGTCCTTGGCCTTTATAATCCATGAAAAGCCATGGACCCGTCGTCTCGAGCTCAAGGAGCTCATGTTGTTTGTTTCTCTTCCTTAGCCACTCTTCGCCCAAATTTTTGATGGTGGAGTAGAAATACACTGGGAGATAATAATTGACGGGATCCCTTGTCGATTCCCGAGTGACCAAGAGGTGTGCATAGGCGTCAATGACCTTGTTAAACAACCATGAGTTAGAAGATAGTGATCGAAAAACCTCATAAGTGATATCATACCATCCATTTTGCTTCTACTGGATTAAATTTTTGTACAAATGGTCATTAAACCAAATGTCAAAAAGCCCCTCCTCAACCTTCTTTAAGTCAGTCGACTTTTTGGTATACCCTTCGGTCCACATTTAGGAACCGATTCAGGAAGTGGATGAGGAACCGGCTCGACATAAAATGCCTCGACACCATGTCCCCAATCAGCTCCATGTAACGGAGCCTCAATCATAGGGACCTCGACTGTCAATTGACTCTCCGGAAATGTGGGTTGAGTCGGTCCCTCCTTCTCTCGATCCTCTTCTCGCCTCTCCTCTAAATCATATGTTCGTCTCTCCTCCCGATCTTTTCATTTCCTTCCCAAGTAAGCCGTCATAAAAATGACATTTTTCAAGTCATATTTCGACATCAAGGTCGAAATGTGATCCCTTAAAGGAACTCTAGCGTCCTTGATTGCCACCAATACCTCGTGTTGGCGTCTTATCTATAAAAAAAAATTATTGATGATTAATTGAGTCTTTATTTGTGTTAATAACATCGGAATTGAAATGAAATTACAATTGAAGCACTTACAATCTTCAATGCCCAGTATTGATTGAATAGAGACCTCAGTGCGTAAGTTGGTCTCGTGCTGAAACCAGAAGATGAATTCTTAGACGGGTAATCCCGGTATACCACAAGTGATAGTCCTCCATGGTAATCCAGGGATGCGATTATTGAACGATCGCCTCTAACGTCTTTTGTCATGCATTCCAAAGATCAACGTGCTTACCCCAAAAAGTGTGTGCGCCTCTTTGTTCCATTGTCGGCTTTGGTATCCTAAGCTCCCAATGGTCGAAGGGTACACGCGGGATCCCTTGGAGCATCCCGATATACCTCTTCAAGATGTATAAGTGGAGGATGGCACATATCCACGACAACTTAGGAGAAGAGATGGATATTTTGATCGAACCTTCGATCAAAACGAGAATAACGACGCCACCGAAACTCCCTGGCCACATACAATCAAGCTCACCACTGTAGAAAACGACATTGCCGTGAGGATTAGCCTGTTGACCATCGCGAGTCCTCATCGTCCAAGCCCATGCTTGAGATAAAACCTTCTTCGCCTGGAAAACCATCTTCGGTAGACCAATAAACGACCTCTCATAGAACCAAACCTACGTATTCAAGTAATGAAATCGTAAGACATCAAATCAAAATTATTGCATATAACGAACGAATTCAAGTAACGCTTTACAAAGTTTACTTGTAACAAATTGCAGCAAACGGCGATGTTCTTGATTCCTATTTGAGACGACCGCATCAACTCTCTATACAAGTGAGAGAGAACTGCGGCATCCAAAGCATACTCGCACGTTGCCATATTCTCTAGACACGCAAGGTACCTAGGATGGAAAACGTTCTTGCTCGACGAAGGAAACAAGACCACACTGTTGTTTAGCTCGATTCACAAATAGTTTTGTCATGTTCTTATATCTCGTTTTGATGTCTTTGTATTCATATTCGGATGGATTATAGTACGAATTGCTATACTCCCGAGCTCTAATGTTCTATTGTGATTTGTAGGTGAAAACGACCAAGCAGATGATCAAAGAAATTGAAATCGAGGCGAGATCGAGCAAAAGAACAAAGCGGATGAGACGAGAATGAAACTAGGACAGAAACAGGACGAAAGAGATGGCTTCAGTGCAAAAGCCAAAGCGCCCAGGCGTAGGGTATGGCCATGCACGGGCGTGCTCCAGATCTCCCAGAGACACTGCTTCCCAGAGTATATGTAAAATGATCCTCACGATGATGGGGGTGGTAAGAGGTGCTTGTTATGGAGTCAATCTTATGAAACTAGGATGTGTTCATGTATGTAACGTCATGGGGTTGTTGAATTGGTCAACAGATCACAATGAGTGATAACACACGATTGTTAGCGTTTGGCTCATTAGCGTGTTCCTTTTTAATTTCATCTGACTTTCATTGCTTAAGGACAAGCAGTAGCTCAAGTTTTAGGGAGTTGTTTAGCTCGATTCATGCATAATTATATCATCTTCTATTATCTCGTTTTGATGTCTTTGTATTTGTATTCGTATGGATTATAGTCCAAATTGATATATTCCCGAGCTCTTGTTCTCTATTATGATTTGTAGGTGAAAATGAGCAAACGGATAATCAAAGATATTGAAATCGAGGCGAGATCGAGCAAAAGAACAAAACGGACGAGATGAGAATGAAACGAGGACAGAAACAGGACGAAAGATAGCTTCAGTGCGAAAGCCAAAGCGCCCGAGCGTAGGGAATGGCCAGTCCCGGGCATGCTCCACATCTCCCAAAAACACTGCTTCAGTGTTTGTATCAAAGTGCCAAGGCGTCTTGCAAGGCTACGCGCTGGCATGTGTCTCGAGATTTCCTCTCTCCCCTAATTGCATATTAATACTCCTTTTAGTCCCAAATCTTAGGATTATCCATCATACACCACAATCAATAAAAATATAGGGTTTTTGGTTGATCGCTAGAAGCGTGGCGGCCATGATTTATCGGTGGACAAAGCAACATTGAGTATTCTTATCGCATCGGTCCGAAATTCGTCTCGCGATCGATTTAGCGTTCTTGACTCGTGTTGATTACCATTTGTACTATAACGATTATTGATATGTGACATTTATTAACTTATTTACATTGTTTTACACTTGACTTTAGGTGCTTTTTCGTGTATTCAAATAAATTTTATTTCGTTTTAAGTTATTTTACTATTTTAATTAGTTTTTGGAGTGTTTTGAGTATTATTGCATGTGTTTGATATATGTTTGTATTAAAACAAGTCATTTTCGAGTCATATGACACTTTATTGTTGAAATTTCCTGATTACTAATCTCACTTTGTAAATAATGGTTTTTCCAACTCCGCTTGAGTTAAACTATGAACTTTATATCATTGGAAACCTGTAAATGTCTTCTTTCTATTACACTTTGAATCACATCAAATGGAGGTTTGTGTAAAGAGTTATAGTTAATTTCGTACAAGATGTTTTTCACTTTCGTAAAATCGTGCGAAGTAATGTTTTGATTTTTACCTAGGTAATTCTTCCTCTTTTGTATCATATAATTGGCCTAACAATATGATGATGTGTATCCTTGATATTTTTTTTTACAATATGGTCATATTCTTTCTATTTTGTTATATTACTGAATGTAATATTAATAAAAAATAAAGTGATCATCTTGGACTTTTTTTTTTAATCAACTCAATCATGTATTAACTTTAATTATGAGGATCTCTTATCTTGTGATGATTTGAAAAACCAATGATGTGTAACATCAACATTTTCTCTTATTAAAAGAGGAAGATTCGTGCAAGTAAGGGAAAAAGCCAAGAAATCAAATCAATGTGTTAAGAAAGAAGAAATAACATATAAGAGACTTACTACTCTATCTCTTCACTAGTCTTTATTTATCTCTACTACTTTTTTTTTTCCATTGTTTTTGTAGTTCCCCTTAAGCAACCAGAGGAGAGGAGAAGGTTAGGAGCAAGGATTGCAAACACCATTTCAAGGATTCATCAAGCTAAACCGGATCATACCGAGAAGGACCCGATCTTGCTAGAGGCAACTTTGCACTTGAGTTTCTTCCTTGTCTTGGATTGTTTTGGTTGTAAAATCCCTTACACACTTGAATCTACTTTGTTGTTATCATGTTATAAAGTTTGATGAAGTTATTGTGTTCTTAAGTTGTGTATTTGTCTATTTTTAAAGTGACTAGGTATTTGAAACTAGTAATCATGTATAGTTCACTCTACAAGTTTAAGTGTGTTTGTACCATTTTTATCATGAGCTAAACCTCTTATACTTGGGATAATGATGAAGTTTTTCATGTGATTTAACCAATAATGAATTAAGAAGAGTTAAATATTACAAGATCTAGAGTCATTGAACAAATTGGAATATATTCATGATTTTGACAAGTAACCTTGTTCTAGAATTTCAAGTTAAGGATAAAATGGTAACACGTATCCTTAAGATGTTAAAAACTAGCTTATAAAATCAGTTTGTAAACACTTAGAACATCTGGAGAATCTACTTAGAAATAAGAGACTCATTTGTGGCCTTTAACAAAATCCAAAATTTGATAAATGGTCCACCTATCTCTAACATGAATATAATTGGTACATATGAAAATAATCCTTGTAATTGAAGATTTAATTCTATACATGATGTTGTTGTGATTAAAGAATTTTGTGATTTGTAAATATTAGAGAATATATAAGTGTTAGAAACCAACAACATTAGCATAATTGACATTAAATAAACATATTTATGTTAATTATGTGCTCTTTATGTTATGATGCTTAATGACTTCTTGTTCTAAATCGCAATCTTTATTGTCACATGTTTTAGCTTAAGAGATGCTTGTGTAATCTCGACGGAGGTGCATATAAGAAAATTAGATAATACGATCAGAAAAGATTAAATTGATAACTCTAAATCTTAACTCATTAGAAATTAATGAATTGATAAACGGATTCATCATCCCAAGTCTTTTAAAAATCATAATACTTTGTTAATTTGAACTCATTTCCATCATCTTAAAGTCCTTTAAAATCACTTGTGTGTGTGCGTGTAAGGAAAACAAAATCCAAAACTTCGATCGACTCAAATTTAGCTAAGGTTTATTGTCCCTGTGAGATCGATACTCTTGTACTCTCCATTTTATTCATGAATGACACGTGCACTTACGTTGTCCGCCCAAACAGTGATTAGTTTGGTATCGTTCAATTATTATGCACGCTATGTGTTTGTTATATTACCTTATTACTCAAATTATGAGCTAAACCTTGCGTTCGGGTAGTGATATAGTCGGATGATTGTATCTATGTCACTTTTGTGTTGTTAATATAGTTTTAATTGTTTTGTGGTTATGGTATATAGTTGTGCCTAATGCTTCAATAAATTGATCACTTGTTGTATGATCCATGATATGTTTTGACTCCGAGAGGAGAGTTTCGTATCGAGAACTAAATCACATACCCACACGTTGAATGCGAGATCGAGATATCTCTTGCGTGACGTGCGAGACGGGATAGGAACCCCCGAATCCCATGCTCATCATAACGCGGCGGCTTTTGATCGAGAGATATTAGAGGCGGGTTTAGTTTGACGTAGTGTAAGACTCGAGAGAGAGTAGATTACACCATAGGGATCTATTTATAACCACAATCTATGATTAACTCGTAAAATAACATGGTGACTAGATCAATCGAAAGACAAAGTCGCAACACTACCTTATCATCTACCTAGAACGCCAATCTTCGATATTTGTGTGCGTTCGAATTCGTTAGCTTTGTTTAGTTATTTGTAATATTAGCGTTACGTAACAATTCAATACAATTAGATTATTTAACCAAGGAAACATTATTCATACTTCAGTCGCTAGGACTAAGTCCTCGTGGGACGATAACTCACATACTCACTTTTATTACTTGCTTCAACAAGTACATTTGCGTTTACGTGATATACAAAGTTGCAAACAACCAATTACAAACAACAAATATGCTTTGCTATACAACTAACGCTCTTCCTCTGACAACCCTTCCGGTAACCCAGAACCAAATGTCTTCTTCAACCATGAAAATTTCACATCGCCTCAATCACACCCTTCCGGATCGAAGTGTTGTTTACACACGTGCCGAACATACTTCGACTTATCCCAAAATGGTGGAATCTTTATCAAAAAAACACGTGACCGAAAAACCAAGAATAAATCCCACATCTTCAAGAGTCACCGTGACCTCGTCCACCAACGCTGAAATCAAGTAATCATCGATGCTTTGTAAATACTTTGAGGATGGTGAAGATGCCGAAACCACATGCTCGAATCCAATATAGTTACGTATCGTTCAAATGCGAGATCCATTTGGTGATGGAGGATATACATTGTATGGAGACAAGATTGCCTCTATCATCCCCACCCCATATAGCGTCAGATACATGATTATTTTGGTCCCATAGTATTGAAGCATTGTGCGGTCCCGGATTAAAGTCCATGATTTACAGTGTTGTCTAGATCATTAAGTAGTTTGTGATGGTGAATTGTTATGGTGAAATCGTTTTGAGTAGTTGGCTAGATGTAAATTGCATGCACAATGAGGAAGAAAGGTAAATTGAAACTTGTACAAAAGAACATGCACAGTGCGGCTCTTTTTTAAATGGAAGGATTAAAATAATATTCTGTTGTCCGACTTTTTTGCAGACGGATGGTTGAAGACATACGAATCTAAAAGAAACGGATGAAATAAATTTTTTTATCTTTTCTTTTGGAATTTGAAAAACAACGATCCGTTTGTAAAATAAACAGACTATGTGTCAAATTCTTGGAAAATGAAAAACCTCTATCCGTTGCACAACATTAAGTTGGAATTTGAAAAGCCACAATCCGTTTGTAAAATAAACGGACGACATGTCAAATTTTTTGGAATCTAAGAGTTTGTTGGTCCTTTGTAATCCAAGAAGTTTCGATGATGTGGTGGAATTTGAAAAACATCATCCGATTAATAAAGAAACAGACGACATTAAAAAAAGGATTTTTGTCATATTTTTCAGTTTTCAAGGTTCAGAGTTCAGGGTTTTAGGGTTCAGGGTTGGGTAAGCTTTTAATGGTCGTCCATCTTTTTTTTTTTTTTTGGATTTTTTTTTGTTCAGGATATAGGGTTTAGAATTTAAAGGTTCAGGGATTGATGACAAACGTTGACAGCAAAAAAAAAAAAAAAGAAAACAAAAAAAAAGAAGTAATTAATCGAAAGATAACATAGTTATATTACAATGGCTAATGTCTAATGAACCGAGGCTACACAAACAAATCGTAATAAGTTTATTCTTTGTCATCATAATCATCATCATCACGATCATCATCTAATAGTTTAGAACCACCCATCACCTTATAGTGATTTTTAACATCATGATTGGTATAAGTTTTGCAAAGGGCACACTTACGAAGCTTTTTTGTTGTAGATGTTTTTTCGATCGGTTTCTTCATACGTTATCTTTTTTATGATCCTTGGTTTGAGAAATGATAGGATGAAGTAAAGAGCTGATCTCGTTATCCTATTCCATGCGTTATTGTTTGTTGGCATCCATTACGTTCCCGTCTTATCCCTCGGGCATAAACTTTATCATCGTTTGCTTTTCTTGATCTATTAATTCAAGTCCATACTTATATCCCTCAATTGAGCATGATGCTTGTGTCGTAAAATCTTGGAAGGCTCAACAGAGATGATTGTACCATATTATCCATATAGTCTGTGACTGTTCATATGGTACATCATCTGGAGATGCATATATGTTCCCACCTTCATCCCTGTTTGAGTTTATCGTCCAACAACAAAGTATCAGATCAACAATAAAGTATCAGATTCTCTGGAAGCTCGGTTTAATCCTTTCTATCAAGAAAATGCAAAATATATCTGCATATCACACCACAGTGCTCTTACATCAAACAATTGCGTTTGAGGACATCATCATTGCTGAAGTGCATCACCGAATATGTTCTTTTCACCCTTCGGGGATCTAACGTATTTGTTAATACGTAGATCTTGCAATAAGGGTCTTGACTTTCTTCTACTTCTCGCATCTTGTATGGGTTTATTTTTTGAAGCTCCTTCTAAAATCTATGAAGCATCTCCTTTGTATAGATATTTGAGCCATGCAACTCCAAACATCTTATTTGTGTATTGTTGTTCGCTTTGCTGCCTCTCCATTCAAATAGATCTCCAGATTTGCTCCATCAATAATTCCATGTCCTTTACATTCGAAATCGATATGAACACGGATTTGTTTTTGGACCAAAATTACAGGTTTATTTATATCTATATGACGGACATTCCAAATAGATCTTCAGTTTTCGCTTCAAATACATAGCTCGAGGTTATTATTTCCATCAATTTTGAATCGTGCTATGTGTTTGAAGTGAAAATTGAGGGTTCATGATTAATTTTCAAATTTCAATGCACAATCTCGAATACTAGAAATATATATACTGAACATCATGAAAAGAGATAACGGTCACAGAACAATGACTCGACTCGTAAGACAATGTTTGTTCAGAGAACCATTGTCCATTTCCACGATCTTTAAGAATACTTCGATGTTTGTTCAAGACAATGATCAAATCAAGTATCACGGAGAGCGATAAGGGGTTGTGCATGGCTTGGATATGATTACCATGGTCAGAGCCGCCCCTTCACCTCTCTCGATGATGTATGGAATTATTACTAGTCCGACTTTTTTAGACGCACAGAACACATGTATCAAAAGGACCACGCCATGTTTGCCACGTGTCAGATTGCAATAATTAATGGTCATTATAAATTATAATAACTTGTCTGCTTAAAAAGTCGGACTAGTAATAATTATTTGAGTTTAATTATTTGAGTTTTAGTAAATCTGTCTAATGATTACACAGGACGAGTTTAATTATTTGAGTTTTAGTAAATCTGTCTTGTCGCATTAATTTTCTTCTTATCTTTATTATCCGATAAAAATTAGCCGGATGGTATTATCAATCTTATAAAAAAGATGCGAGTCAAGGCTTTCGCTTTGCTGTTTCATATTTTCATTCAAATAGATCTTCAGATATGCTCCATTAACAAATATGTGTTTTGTGTCTATTCATTCGACTTCGATACGAATACAGATTTGCTGCTTGAGCATATTTACAGGTTTGTTTAATGATTATAATGTATCAAAGGTCAATGATGAGAAGGCATGCATCCACCTAAACTTTGTGCATAGATGCTTGTCTTCTCATGCTCCTGTTTTGAAAGTAACTTAGTGCTTACTTTCAGAAAACAGAGCATGAGATGACATGCATCCATGCACGAAGTTTGCATCTAAATATTTTGAACGTCGTGAAAAAAGATAAAGATCGGTGAACAATGTTATCGACTTTTAAGACGATTTTTGTTGACTAAGCCGTCATCCCTTTCCACGATCTTCAAGAATACTCCTACTTTGAAGACCATGGATTTCGTTAATCAATCTCAAACATCATGGAAAGGTATGAGGGGCTGATCATATCATGATTGATATCATTTCGAGGGTCACAGCCCCTTCATCCCTTTCCATGATGTTTGGGATAATTAATAGTCCGGCTATTTTTTAGACGGACAGAACTCCACATATCGAAACAGACCAACCCACGTTTGTCACTTATCACAATATAGTAATTAAAGGCATCAAATTGGGTTTAACTTGTCCGATTAAAAATAAAACGGATTGTTTCAACAGTTTTGACTTAGTGCATTAAATCTGATTTGTGTTATTAATCTTCTTTAATTAATGACCATATTAATGGGGCTTGCCCGGTTATTTTTTAGACGGACTGATATCATTGAATCTGCTTTATAATGAAATAGATTTTTTAACAGTTTAACTAGTGCATTGAATCTGATTTATGTCATTAATCTCCATAAAATTTATGTTTTCATCATTGTCCAGCTAAAAAATGATCGGATGGTATTACATTCATATAAAAATGGTTTTAAAACATGATTTTCACTTTACTTCTTCATATTTTCCTTCAAATAGATCTGCAGATTTGCTCCATTAAAAAATTCGGATTTTTCGTGGTCCTATCCATTCAACATCTATATGAATTCAGATTTATTTTTGGAGCAAATGTGCAGGTTTATTTGTGTCAATACAATCAAACGCCGATGATGATGTTTAATCAAAATTCTGAACATAGTGAAACGATATAACGGGTTTTGAACAACGATGATGGATCTTGTACTTTAATCTTAAACGTCATGGAGAGGAATGAGGTGGTTGGGCATGCATAAAGTAATCCAGAAAACATGTCCAACCACATCATCCCCCTCCACTGCGTTCAGGATTATTTACATAGTTCGACTATTTTGTCGACAGACAAATCACACGTGACATTAGAAACGGGCCAACACTTGGTTTGCCATGTGTCATAATACTGTGATTATTGAATTCAAATTTGTTTTAAATTTTTCGGTTAATAATGGAACGGTCCAAATGGATGATTTTAACAGTTTCTTTTAGGGCATTGAATCTGATTCGTGTCATTAATCTCTTTTTCTGTGACATTAATTTCTTTCCAATATTGGAAACGGGGACAACCCTCTTACTTCTAGTCCTTTGTCGGACCAACCTCCGGAGTCTTCCGCATCTTCATCGATCATTACCAATGAAACGAGAAATCCATTAGCACAATATAAACTTGATCCCAATGGATTGTGGTAATGCACTGGCAACATGTGACTTTTACTAGTTTGTTTGTTCAACTATTTTTTTGGTAGTGATAATCCTTTGTTTCATGTTCAGGTTCACTAATTATAAGG